>PVKH010020890.1:0-14473 GCA_004027955.1 Chaetophractus vellerosus | reverse complement strand
CAAGAGCCGGCCGTGAATAGAAGCAGAAGCCGCCCACAAGCGGGGAAAGCCGCGCCTGCGCAGTGACCAAGTCTCGGCGCGTCGCCGCAACGGGGGGTGGGGGGGGGGAAGGGGAGATATGTAAAAAAATAAATAAATCTTTTTTAAAAAAAAAAAGAAAGCAAATCTCAAAATTTTTCATAGAGAGGTATTCATAGTATCTGTTTATGTGGTTCTTGATGAACTCAATCCCTCCATTATATAAAATACAATTTCAATGTCATGTAATTGATAGTAAATAGTAATACACCACTGTTTTTTTTTTCATCAGGAACAAATTGTTGTCAGCCACACTTTTTGGTTCATGGTGCACTATCATTATCACCACAACCCTTCCCTTGCTTGATTTTGGCCTTATTTAATTTAATCATGTTTCCCCTTAATGTCCTATTGCCACTAATATTTGTTCTCTCCCCCGAGTGTCTACTAATGTGTTTTATCCCCTAGAAGATTTTTGTATCCTTGAAAAACTCATTTCTTTCTTTTGTATTCATGTGTTTTCAATTTACATAAATGATATTACATTATCACTTTCTTTTTCTTTTTTTCTTTTCTTTCTTTTTTATTTTATTTTTTTAACTTAACATATTTTCAAGATCTAGCCATGTGGCTTTGGTTACATCTCAGGCACTATTTCTGACTACTTTATAGCATTCTCTAAAATTCATCATCACATATTTATCTATCCATTTTCTCAGTGATTGACAGCTAAGGCGCCTTCAAAACCCACTTCCACAAACAATGCTAAGATAAAACGTCTTGTGTGTGTTCCTTTGTGGACCTGTGCAAGAATGTCTCTGGGCATATCACCAGGAGAGGAGTTTCTGAGTCACAGAGTACATGCACACTTACTCAACTTTCATGTTTGTCTTTCCAAAGAAACCAGCTCTTAGTTTTATTTATCTTTCCCAGAGGCCCCCAGTGGGATTTGCCCAAAGTAACAACTTCCTCATTTTTATGACCTGTATTGGTATTCTTTCCTTCCCTATCTCACTTCTCCATTCTTGGGGTTGCCATCAAAATAAAATATTTGCACTCAAATCCTTGGCTTAGGGTCAGATTCTGGGGAAATCTAGTCCAAATTACCTACACAAACCCTTCAAAGAAGATAAATATCTTAGTCTTTTCTCATCTCCCACCATCTTTCCAACCTCATTACCCCCACCCCCATAATTTGGGTTTTATTAGTTTATCTCAGAATCCTTATTAATATATTTTTTCATTTTTCTCTTTTTATTGTTTTTTTTTTGTAGTGCATATATATAAAAATGATAAATGTTATTAATTCTTCCTTTCTCTTCCTTCTGGAATACTTCTTCCAAAAGCATTTTCAATAATGGTCTATGTGTGATAAAATTTCTGAGACATTATAAGTGTGAGAACCCTAACACTTAAACAATTACCTGGATAAAAAATTCTAATTCCAAGTTCCTTCATTACTTAGAAATATTGTTTTATTGTCTCCTCGTTTCTGCTGCTGCTCTTGAGAGGTCTAATGTCATTTTAATTCTTGTCCTATTGTAGATCATCTCATTGATTCTCTTTGGAAATTTTTAGAGTATTTTTCCTTGTATTTATTTTATTTACACAATAATTGAAAAATCAAATAATCCACTCAACATATTGTTAAAATTGGACATATTACATTTGGCATTCAAAAGCTATCTATTTAGTATTAAAGGAGAAAGAAAGCTTCATGAAACACTATAATTTGAATGGGAAATATAGCAGCTCTTTCAAGGGAGAACCCGCTAGGAGTACAGTGAGCTGACAACTTCCAGTTGCAGTGCCTTCAGTATCTGCAGTGTTCAAATCATGACCTTGCTTTCTCTTGGCAGCTCCCTGGAGAGACTAAACACAGCCGAGGTTCTAGATGACTAACTATGGCAGGGGAACTAGAGCATGGCAATTTGTACTCAATTCAAAACCTTCTATGGGCAATATTTGCACCAAAGGTCCCAGTTGGGCTGACAGAGACTTTTTCAGAGCTGTGCCATGGGCTGAAGTTCTTCCCCAATCTTTTTCCCTTCCCCCTTTGCTTTCACAGATAATTGGCTTGCAGTGTAGACAGTAGGCTTTCTCTGCCTACTCCTGCTCCCCCTGCTCTTCATCTTGTACAGGTGTTATCTCCACTATATCTCTTGCATCTTGGCATCTTCTTACGGGAAAAACTGGACTGATAGGGGAAAAAATGAAAGTATGTGTGCTAATTAGGTAGAAAAGCCAGTCCAGAAGACTTGCAATCTGATCATTCTCCATATGCTTACATGGGAACTGTACCACTGTTATCTAGCATTCTCTAACTTTCTTATTCCCTGCTGCACCAGGGCTCACAGTAAGATGAATTTTTGTGTGTCAAAAGTAGATATATTTTTATTATAGATAAATAGATTTTAATTATAGCTACCATGTCTTGACATGAAATATTTTATATTTATAGCATAAAAAATAAATGCTTACCACTATCTCTTTAACCTCATTGTTTACCAAAAGACTAATTTTGCCACAGTAGATCATAGCTTGGACTTTGGTTTGGCAGTAGTGATAAGGTCATTTATGTTTGCTTTCTTGGCTTTAAGAAACCTAGGAGTAGTTTCTGACTCATATAGAGTTAACATTTTCTATCTTCAGT
Source organism: Chaetophractus vellerosus (assembly GCA_004027955.1). Classification (NCBI taxonomy): domain Eukaryota; kingdom Metazoa; phylum Chordata; class Mammalia; order Cingulata; family Chlamyphoridae; genus Chaetophractus; species Chaetophractus vellerosus. The sequence goes on along the minus strand of PVKH010020890.1, from coordinate 11,802 downwards.
GTTCTACTACTTTACAAAACACTAAAACTTTATTCAGATACCAATAAGTCAGAAAATCTTTATAGCTTGTACAAGCAAATACTCAAAAAGGCTGAAGAATGTGTGTTTAAAATATAAAGACAAGAATTGTTTTTAAAAACCTGATGTATTTTAGAAGCATTCTTTATGCATATGCGTTAAATATTTTTTAATATTAAAACATATTGATTTAGTAAAGCGTAAAGAATCTCCCCACACATATATTTTTAGTTTAGCTGTAGCTAGTATGCTGTAAATCTGGACTGGTTAAAACACCAGCTGATTTCTAGTTACTTCCCATCTTAACCAATTCAAATCACTGAAGTTTTTCATTGAAAGATGTTATTTCTTTAATTAGTCTGAAGTCTTTCTCCAATTACAGGAACTCAGACTGCAAATATGAAAATTTGAGACATTTTATGAAACATATGTGATTTATGGTGTTGTGGTTAAGATTATGTACATCTCAATTGTTATAAAGTATTAACCTGCATATTGCTTCTTCATTCTGTGGTTTGCATTAAATGTTTGGCACTGGGGTACTAATGTAAAATAGATTACTGTAGTGATACTTTCCTGAGTTCACTGCTTATTTTTTGGTGTCCACAAAAACCACAAAGCTACTGAGTGTCATATAACAGCTGTATTACAGCCAACTTATGCTCAAAGCCATACTTACTTCTGCCCCAGTGTAGGTCACTCTTACTATATGTATTCCAAGATTGTCTAGCCTCTTTTTCTTCATGGATTTGCATGTGGTTTTTCCCAGAAAGAAAAATATTATGTATTTACCTATCTTCCTGTTTTTTTTTTTTTTTCTGGAGGTTAAAATCATCTTCTTAGATTCATTTGAAGTTCCTTGAGTGCATTGTCCCTTATCATTGTTTTAAATTTATATTCCAATCCTCCATATCATTTGGAAATCAAATAATTAATGTGTTTGTTGATCAAATCTATTAAAAGATGAAAATAAGAGTAAAAAATGAATATATTTCAGAAATTATTCTCCATTTTCTACTAATTATTACGTTTCTCAGTGCCTACATTTTGCTATTTTTTTTAAGGAAATATTCTTTGTGTTTTCCTCATCTTTAAACAATGAATACAGGTATTAGTTAAATGTTTTTTTCTATCTAGGAGTTATCAATATGTTGGATAAACTTAGATCTTCTAATCTTTCTACAATGACCATTTATAGCCACAGTATAATTGGCTTTGAGTTTGGTAAGTGTGATGGTTTAGAGCTATGTACCCCAGAAAAACATGTTCAGGAACTTAATCCATTCCTGTGGTATGAACTCTTGTAGACAGAACCTTTGGATAAGTTTACTTCAGATAAGGTGTGGCCCAGCTAAATCAGGATGGGTTTTAATCCTCTTACTTTAAGCTTTACACGGAAGATCACAGAAAGAAAGGCAGAGGGAGCAGCCAGAAGCTGATAGTCAATGTCACTCTGAAGAGAGAGGAGAAGCCAGGAGAGGCTGCCATGTGCATTGCCATGTGACAGAAAAGCCAAGGATCAATGATCACCAGCAGCCAGCCCCAGAGTGCCAGAGTCTTCTCGGAGAAAGCATTGCCTTGATGATGCTTTGATTTTGGACTTCCCCTAGCCTCAAAATTATGAGCCAATAAATTCCCATTGTTTAAGTCAACTCATTGCGTGGCATTTGCTTTGGCAGCCAGGAAAACTAAAACAGTAAGCTTATCCAAATATGGTAAAGTTTCCGATTGAATTTCTACTTTTGGCCAGTTAGCTTCCCTCTGTTTCCACCCACATGCTATATCTCTAACTCTTTTCATTCTTTTTTTACCCAAATGCATGGTAAAAATTCAAAGGTGATATCAGCCACACATCAACATTTTGAGGGGAAAGTGATAGCAAAGGTGATGGTACATGACCTTAGTCTTTTTCAGGCTCATTCTTAGATCATTGAAAGAAGATGTTAAAAGTGTTAATGGACCTTTAATAAAGACTTGTGTGGAAACATTAATAGCTTGGGCTTCAGTTATAATAATTTCTTTAATATTGGTTCAATAGAGAATTATAATGAAATAGAGACATTTCTCAGATATCTCTGAATCCATTCATCTTTCTACTATCATTTATTAAATGTTTACAATATTTGTTCCAGAACTATGCTAGGTTATAAGTTAAAGAGAGAAACAGAGAGAGAAAAAAGAAGATATGGACTTTCTCCACAAGGAATTAACAATTTTGGAGGAAAAGACCAAAATGGAAGCCAGAACCACCAAGTAGAATAATTGTGTTCAAGGTAAGCATGGGATATAGAAGAAGAGCAAGTCATGTGCTTTTTCTGGAGTGGAGGAGATCAAAAGAGTTTTCATGGAAGAGGTACCACTTAAGTTGAGCTTCAAGTGATAAAAATAAATTGGCCAGGGACTTCAATTTGACTAGTAAATTAAGCGTAAGAGCTGGAGACACAGTAAGAAAGTTGGAAAGGAAGACAGGGTCAGCCTTGCATATCTTGCTGAGGAGCTATAACATGATCTTACAAGCAATAGGGAGCCACTGAAGTGATATGAGCAAGAGAAAAACTGAGGCTGTTTTGAATTTTGAAAGATGATTCTAATAGTTTTTATGAAGGGATGGTTGCACTTGGATGAAACTGGAAGTAGAGAGAACAAAAAAGAAGCTGTGAGGTCTTAAACTTGGGAAACAGTAATATGAAATGGCGAGACAGGGATGGATAAGAGACCTATCAACAAGATAAACAATAACATGATGTGTGTACTGAGGGAAAGGGAAGGATTAAGGAAGTCTCTCAGGTTTCAGCTAAATTGTGATTTCTTGGGGTGGGGGTGCAGATTACTGGAGCTATTAACCAAATAGGGAATCTTAGAGGAGAGAAATGGGGTTTTGGACAATGAGTTCAGACTTTCATATGTTGAGTTTAAAATGCCTGTGGGACATTCAGTTAGAGATTTCCATTAAGCAGGTGACAGGGCTGCTGTAAATTGTTATTGTGGTTGTACAAAACACAGGTGCCATTTTCACAGATTGTACCATGAATGCCATCTCCTAGTTTGTGCAATGCACAACTGTACAACGTTAAGTGGTGTCCCTAATATGGGTCTAAAAGTGAAGAAAGAGATATGAACTGGAAACAAATGTTTCATTTATACTTTAAAAATATTTTTGAGTGCCAGTGATGCGCCATGTACTTTTCTAGACATTAAAGACATAGTGGTGAACAAAGCAACATCCTTGCTTTCATGGGACATATACTCTAATGGAGGACATGGGCAATGAGAAAATACTTATATGATTTAATGTAAAATAGTGATATTATTTATTTAATTATTATTATTAATTTTTAATAATAAGGTAGTAAAATGGACAGAAATTCTTCCAAGCAACTTTAAAGATAGTATTTTGACTGACATCCCTAGTAAGATATACTTTAAGAATAAAAGAATTGGAGAAAAAAATGAAAATTTTAGAGTATTGTATATTTATTGTGGGATTATTGTGAGAGCTTTGTGAGATAAATCCTATAAGAAATTATTGAGAAACAAGAATTCTAGAAGAGTCTGAGAAGCCGTCATTCTGGCTACCAAGACCATAACGTGGAAGGTCATGGAGAAGTCAGAGAAGCCACTGATTCTAGTTTCAACAAACCCTCGAGAATGACCACTGCTTCCACCTAAATTTTTGCACGAGTTACTGTCATTGACAAACTCTGACCCAAAACCATAAAGAAAAGTTGATTCTATCATTTAGCAGTTTAATTACGATATGTTTCAGTGTGATTCTACTTCAGTTTATTCTGTTTGTAATTTGTTGAGCATATTTCCATTATTTCCTTCTAATGGAAGGATTTCCTTTAACATTTATTATAGTGTGGGGATGCTGGTGATCTTTTAACTACTGTATGTTGGAAAATGTCTTTATTTCACCTTAATATTTGAAAGAGTTTTTGTTGGGTAAAGAATTCTAGGTTGACAGGGTTTTTTCCTTTTTTTAAATTTCTGTACTTTAAAGTTTTTGCTCCACTGTCTTCTGACTTGCATCATTTCTAACAAGAAATTTGCTTTCATCCAGATATTTCTTTCTGCATATTTGTCTTTCTTCTCTAGCTGCTTTTTAATATTATACTAGTTCTGAGAAATTTGATTTTGATGGGCCTACTAATTGGAATCCACAGCCTCATTAATCAGTAACAGAGACTAGAGCAGAATTACTGGCTTTGCATTCAGAAGCCTAGCATCCACAGCGCTGGAAGACCTCAGAACACTGGTTTATTCTAATGAATCTACCAAAGCATTTTCCCAGCAGTTTGTTTAGTCCTGCCCCTATCTAACATTCTGTATGGGAAGTGTGCATAAAGCAGTTTTGTTGAATAAGGAAGCATTGTAATAGTTATCATGGGGAAAAATACTTGGGCTCATGTTTAAATTGCAACCTAAACTAGCTGCTTTTCATAGAATGCCATTTTTACTTGAAAGAGTGACTGGCAGACAAACCATGTTTATTCAAACATGGGCATTTGGAAGATATTTTCTCAAAAATGAATGAAACAAACTTGCTACTTCAAAGAAAGCAACTGACAGTATTTTTTTGTCAATGAATAGTTCTAGTTTTCAAGCAAAAATTGGAATTATGGGAAACTCATGGCTGCCATTATAAGCCTGATAGCTTCCGAATACTTTGAGACTTTACTGATGGTGATTGGTGGTGATATAAACAAATGTGAAGTGTGTTTTTTTGTATTGTCTAATGAAGTGTGTGAACAATTGGAAAAGCTGCATAGCTCAGTAAACCAATATTTTCCAAATAAATAATGTATGATGTTAAAAATCATGCATGGGTAAAAAAAATTACTTTAAGTGTAAGATAGATCAATGGATTTTTATGTAGCAGTGTATGAAAAGTTCATTGATGTGGTTTCAGATTCCATATTGCACTAACTTTTAAGTAATTAACTTGCTGAATTTTGGTGTAGTATCATAGATGATTACCTACAATTATGTGAAAAGGCTAATAAACAGTCTTCTCTTTTACAACTACAGGTCTGTGTAAGTTAAGATTTTCTTCATATATTTCAACCAAACAAGATATTGCAACAGATTGAATGCAGAAGCAGATTTTAAAAATCCAGCTGTCTTCTATCAAGCCAGACAGTAAAAGAGTCACAAAAATCTAAAACAATTGTTCTATTTTCTTCTCGGAAAATATATTTATTTTTAAAAAGCATGTTATTTATGTATATGTAATGGGTTTATTATTGTGATTTAGAAATGAATGAATAAATATTTTAAATTTTTCTTAGTTTTAATTTCCAATATGGTAAGTATCAATAGATATAATGCACATATACAGTAATTTGAGATCTTCAGTCTTTTTAAGTGTGAGACGAAATATTTTGAGAACCACTGATTTAGATGTTTACCTGCTATTGTGACTAATTATACCAACTTTGTTCGAATGTCTATTAACTTTTCCTAATCAGTAATTACTATACTCCAGTCTCTGGAGTATTGCTAGTCTGGCTGTACCACAAATCTTATTATACAAAGCTATTTTGGTGATTGCAACAGGCAGTCAGGTTTTGGGATGATGTAATAACCACAGAACAAGCTAGCAAGTTTCACTCTTAGCAAGCTGCAGGAGACAAGCCCTAAATCAACTTTCTAATTCATGCTATCACATACAGTTGGAGTGTTCTTGACACTCAAAGATTTAAATCAAGCCACAGAGGATTTTAGATAATAATTTTTAAAATATGGAATTTACATATCAAAAGAACTTGCACATCTTTGTCAACAAAGTCTTGGTCCAAGTTGGTAAGAATAATTAGTTAAAATCGGCATTGGGGAGGAGTGTATGTGGCTCAAGCAGTTGAGCGCCTGCTTCCCCGATGGAAGGTTCCAGGATCGGTTCCTAGTGCCTCTTAAAAACAAAAAAAAACAAGCAAGCAAACAGACAGAAATCAACTCTGGGAGTTGATGTGGCTTAGTGGTTGAGTGCCAGCTTCCCACATATGAGGTCCCAGGTTCAAGCCCCAGTCCCAGTACCTCAAACAACAAAAGAAAAAAAGGCACTGGAATGGCTTCTGCATCAAAACATATTTTCTCCCATTGTTCATATATGCTTGAATCCATGACAATACTATTGTAAAAGGGAGGGCACATTACTCTAATGGGGCTTATTTTAGTATGCCCCTTATTTAAAATTTTCTCTCCAATTATCCAAATTGAAGGCAGAAAACTGTATTATGTCACCCTTCCCATGTGGTGTTCAGGTTTTGCCATGCATAATTCCACTTGTATAATTCCTGTTAAGATAAAGGGGCTATTTCTGTAAAATAGTATTTCAATGCCAAGAATTATACTTTTAAAATGTGGAGAGTTAGCAATTTTATTATCTTACCAGTAAGGGGCAGCAAATAACAAATGTTTGATTGAAATACTAAGTTATTACCTTATATTCATTTGAAACTTGTCCTCCTCTTCTTTTGTTTAACGAATCCATCTCTGACCTTTTACCCCTTTCCCACTCCTCTAAGTGATGCTAAGTAAGGAAGAGTGGGGATGAGAAAGATGCTCAAAAGGAAAAATAAATGATAACATTTAGAATATAGTCCTTTGTGTTGATAAATGATGAATCTCTTATAACTTCCAAGAAGTTCTGTAGTAATTGCCACACACCAAATTAAGTATCCACAAAAATTATTTCACAGTCCATTCATCAGAAGGGAAAGGCAGGTATAATATCTCACCTTTGATTCTGTCTTTCTCACAAATGACTGGTTTCTCATTTGAGCTTAACTCACCTGCTTTTTTTATTTACTTCATTTCAATGAATATTGATTAGGTATCATATGCTAGAAGTCATTCTAAAAACAGGAGACACAATGATAAACAAAACAGATACATAACCTGTCCCCTCGGGATGCTCTCCTTTTATTGGGGGGGAGTAGTGCAAATTAAGGGAGAGGTTAGGTAGAATAGAAGAAGTGAAATTATGAACACCAGGCATGAACAGAGAGTAAGATGCAAGTGAAGGGATGGACAAATGCCAAGCTCTAGCACTGATAAGATTTCTTTTACTGTTTTTTCCAATCGCAAACACTGGTGTGCAAAAATTTAACTTTGTTTTCTTATATTTGGATAAAATCTTTATATTAAAGCTCCATTATTTCTGAAAAATGAAACGTAATGATTTCCAAGTAAACTCTGATGCTCCAGAGATATCTAAGTATTTCATGTTCAATTCAAAGTCAGAATTTCCTCTCCACACACGCACACTTTTTCCCCAGCATTGGGAAGAAGCATCTACTTCTCTTTCTTCATCTGCCTCAATCCTATGTTGTAATCTTTGATATATAACATCTTATTTGGTGCTCACAGGTTCTCTTTCCATGCTTATATCAATATGAAGATGCGATTGCAGCCAATATGAGATCTTCTGTGGGGTCTTTTCCTTGCACTTCTAAGTCCCTCTTAGAAGCTCTCTTGTACTTCTAAGCCAAACACCTGCAGGGATGCTAGCTCCCACCGCTCCCCAACCCCCTACCCCCTGACTTCTGCATCCTATTTGGGATCTTACAGAAACTTCCATTCCACTACAGGACATAAGAGGCTGGCTGGGGCGCCATCAGAACTCTTTCAGCCCCTGTATCCCATGAAGCTATTTTTAGAAGATTACCACCACACCCTTTTAAAATAGAAATTCTGTGGGAACTCTTAGTTGCTCCCAGAAAGAAAGTAGGCACAAAATCCTTCACTTTCAGAGTCCCCTCAATATCTTGTGGGATTTCCTATTATCTATCCCCATACTTTGTGACTTAATTGTTGGAGGGACAAGGGCCCTTTTTAATTTCTCCTACATTATAATTGCACCAAGCCTTCTGAAACTGAAGCCAATATAGCATGTATTCCAGGACAGTTTCCTTGAATGGAGGAGGATCAACTCATTAAAAGGAAATTTAGGTAAAAACCACATCAATTAATGCTTCATATATTGAATCTTAGGTTCAAATACTCCAGTATGTAAGAATCAAAACAAAACCAATACATAAAATGTTATGTTGTCCTCACTTCTTGCTTCCACCTCAAGCTAACATGTTTCTCTTTTCCTTTACTTGCCAAATTCCTCAAAAGAGAAACCTCTATTCTTAGCCCACCTCAACACTTAGTAGTTCTTAGTCTTATGGCCAAGAGAAATAGAAAAATTTGAGATTTCATGAGAATCCTTATTTCAATGTTGCTAATAGGGCTTAGTGGGTTTTATTTTATTTTATTTTATTCTATTTTATTTTATTTTTTATTTTATTTTTTCCCTCAGAAATTCAACATTGTCTGTGAGTGTTAGAGTAGACTGCAGGGGGCAGCAAATAATAGTGCAAATCCCCTTTAAATGCTTTAAACCTCAAGCTTGGTAGTGGCAGTTGATTTTGAAGAAAGCGTGAATAAAGCTCACATTACTTAAAATCAACATTGAAAGTTTTTCTTGACATAAGGAAAATTTTGGTGGCTAATTTTGTTATAAAATTAAGTACTGAATTGGTTATTGGTGAAAAATGAGACATCATCACAATTATTTTTTGTAAATTCCTCTGGTACTTCCTAGATCTTTCTTTCAGACAAACAAGACCTGCTCACTGCTTCTGGATACTTGGTACTCTAGCCTCTGGCTCTCTCAGTGAGATATCACATCAGCCTGGGGCACCTAGAATTATACCCTCTCCAACAAAAATGCCTTCTATCCCATTCCTACTTATGTTTTCCGCTATGGATAGTGATAATTTAAGCAGATTAATTACTTTTGCTGTATGCATATTGTCTTTCACAGATATATATTGTGTGAAACCTAATAATCTAAAATGAAACTATCTATAAAAATTATATTGCTGAATTTTTTTTCCTAAAACAAATTTTCCTTGGCTAAAGACAGTCGAGCCAATCAGGATTCTCCAATAACTAAATGTGGTGGGTTGAATTGTGTACCTCAGTTGGGACATGTTCTTGGTCTTGGTCTGCACTCTGGTAGGTGTGGACCCATTGTAAGTAAGATTTCTTCAAGATGTTTTTCACTGAAGGTTTGGCCCAAATGAATCCGATTGGGCTTTAATCCAGAATACCAGAGTCCTTTATAAGTAAAGTGAATGTCAGATGGATAGAGAAGCCACGGGGAGCAGCCAGAAGCTGGAAATCAATAGAACCAGAAGAGAAAGGGGAAAACATTGCCATGTGCATTGCCATGTAATGGAAAAGCCAAACACCTGCAGCCAGCCCCAGAATGCCACAATTTTCAGGGGGAAAGCATCACCTTGCTGATGCCTTGATTTTGGACTTCTCTTAAAACATAAAAACGATGAGCAAATAAATTCCTGTTGTTGAATTCAACCCACAGTATGGTATTTGTTTTAGCAGCTAAGAAACTAAAACACCAAGCAAATAATCAAATAAGTAATTATGAAAAATAAAAAAGGAAAGAGAGTAATTTTACCAGCAAAAATAAAACAAATAAAGGGATACAAACTAATACCATAAACAAAATGAAATGTGGTCAAAGCAACAAATAGGAAATATTGTCACAGTGCATTACTCATCTAATCTTGTCCTCACCTTCCAGAAGAATTATTGGGAATAATTAATTGAAAATGTACTGAAAATTTTCACTAATGTCATCTAATTTGGACATATGTAGACTGAGGAGTTGAGTAGGTAGCCCTGAAAAAAATGGAGGGCCCCCTGAAAATAAAACCCCAACTACATCTTTGAGAGCTTATCAGAGATGGGAAAGGCCAACATGTATACTATCTTTTAAGGAACTATGCAACACTGGAATGGCAACCTGTCCAAGAAACCATCATGACTAGATCTTAGAAAAGAACTCAGATGCTAAGTCTTTAGAAAGTGTAATTTCTCCATAGCAGTGCTCCAGCCCTCCTTCCCTTCATGCTCAGTGTCCAACCCTCCCATCCCTGCACGCTCAGTCTCCAGACAAATCTGGTTGTAGGTAAGATGGGAAATGGATCACTTTAAACTGAACAGTAATCTCTCATGACAAGTGACAGTAAGATAAAAATAAATGACTTGAACATTATTTTATAATAGAGTAAAATAGAAGAAATGAGAAGAAAGGAAGGAATGAAAGAAGAAAGAATGGAGTGAAAGAAGGAATGAAGGAAAGAAGGAAGCAAGAGAGGCTTAAGTTTCACAATATGCAAAAGTCTGGGGAAAAAACATAACTCGAAAGGGGACAGTTTCCCCATGATTGTTCTATGCTCTTCAATAACAATAAAAAAATTAATTCAATAAAAGGAGAGCTAAAAACAAGATGAGTAGAATAATTAAGTTAAAAGGGGATTTCAGAGCTAAGGAAACAATCTGAACACCAATCCAGCATTGTAGAGCTAATAAATAAATTGTAATATCAGAAATAAAGTAAGAAAAACAAAATTAAGGCCCTGGCCCAATCATGATGGTGGAATGAGATGCTTCAGAGCTCCATTCTCCCATAGAAACTTTGAATACCTAGCAAGAACTAGCAGAAATATCTTTCTTAAAGCTCTAGAAAAGAGTTGAAGGACTGCAGTAACAAGGTGAGTGCTGAATCAAGTAAAAGGCTACTTAAGAGTGGTAGAATCTTCTGGTGCCCTGGCTAGCCCCTCCATCACCTCTCACTGGAGTGGTGAGGGAACAGAGTAACGCTCATACAAATATCAGAAGCATGTATGTCTGGCCCAATCTGTCTGGTGGTGTCCTGAGGGACTCACCATCCCAGAACTTGCCCCATGTGTAGAAGGCAGATCACCAAGTTCTACAAAACACTGTTAGTAAACAGTCAAGTGGCTGCCCAGGGCAAGGGACTGTTGGTTGTAGGATATACAGGGCAGTGCCCAGGACCATGAAGACACTGTTTATAAGGGAAGAGGAGACATTTGTATCTCTGTAAATGGGGGAATTCTCAGGGCCACATGAACATGCCCAAGACAAGATGTGCAGAAAGGATCAGGGCAGCCCCTCTGCTTTGGCCTTGAGCTATTCTTTAAACTCATTGTATGGATAAGCTCTGAAGGAGAGTTCTCCCACATTTCAATCTTGAAAGAATGGGAAAGATGTTTTCTTTTTTTCCTCCTCTTTTTTTTTTTTTTGTCACTCTTGGCATTCAAGGGAAGCACTGTTATAACAACTGCTTATGGAATAGGTGCCTCAGAGACTAAATGCCAGTGATAATACATTAAAATATCAATAAGTCCAGGTTTCAACAAAAGATTACAAGACATACAAAGGAACAGGAAGTGATGGCCCAGGTATAGTAGAACATTAAATCTTTAGAAACTATCAGTTAGGAGGACCGGGCTTGGGACATACCAGGTAAAGGCCTTTTATCCTTAAATCTATATAAAGATTTTAATTTATGTATGTAAAAACAATATTTAAAAATGGAAAATAGTTGTTAAAATATTGCAAATGGTTATATTTAAAAAATAAATAAGTCAAATAACCCAAAAAGTAAAGACCTCTAAAACATAAATGGAGAAAGGAACTAAGTAAGGAAAGAGGAAATATATCTAGGAAAAAGAAACAACAAGAAAAAAGTTTAAGGACACTAGTAATGGGTGAAAAGGAAAATTAAAGTATTAATTTTGCCTTCTCAAATATCATTTTAGAAAATGCTTTTCCACCTAGTTCTGAAATGGATGGGATGAAAGTGGTCCTCTTCTACCTTGCTGGTGAAATTATAATTTAGAACTGCCTTTTGAGAAAAAAAAATTGCAATATAACAATGCTTTACAAAAGATTCCTAGATTC
>PVKH010020889.1:0-14470 GCA_004027955.1 Chaetophractus vellerosus | reverse complement strand
ATTTAATCATATACCACCAAAATGAAGATACAGAACAGTTCCATTAGCAGTTCCTCCTGCCCTTTTGTAGTTGAACCATACTCCTCTCCCATCCCTGGTGACAGCTACTCTGCCTTCTGTCACTATAGCTTTGCCTTTTCTAGAATTTCATGTAAATGTAGTCAGTACATAATCTTTTTTTTTCTTCAAAGATTTTATTCATTTATTTATTTATCTCCCCCATCCCACCCCACCTTGTTGTTCTGCGTTGGCTGTCTGTTCTCTGTGTCCATTTCTGCATTTTTCTGTGTTTGCTTGTCTTCTTTTTAAGTGGCACTGGGAACTGATCCCCGAACCTTCCAGAGTGGGAGAGAGAAGCACTCAATCTCTTGCACCACCTCGGCTCCCTGGTCTGCTGCATCTCTTATTGTCTCTCCTCTGTGTCTCTTTTGTTGTTGTTGCATCATCTTGCTGCGCCAGCACTCTTGCACAGGCTAGCTCTCTGCTCAGGCCAGCTTGCCATGCGGGCCAGCTTGCCTTTCACCTGGAGGCCCCAGGAATTGAACCCTGGACCTCCTATATGGTAGACAGGAACCCAATCACTTGAGCCACATCTGTTTCCCAGTACATAATCTTTTTAATCTTTTGTGTTTGATTTCTTTGTCTTAGCCTAAAGTTTTTGAGATTAATTTACATTGTTGTATATGTTAATATTTTTTTCTTTTTTATTGTGATTAGTATTCCATAGTATAGATATATCATAATTTGTTCACCTATTGATGGATATTTGGATTATTTCCATTTTGTGGCTATTAGGAATAATTCTATTATCAACATTCACATACTAGTCTTTGTGTGAACATATATATATACGTTTTTTCTTGAGTAAATGCCTAGGAATGGGCCTGTTGGGTGTTTAAGATATTTATATATTTATAAGATATATATATATATATATAAGGTATTGCCAAACTGTTTTCCAAAGCAACTGTACCATTTTTCATTCCCACCAGCAATGTATGAGTGCTTCACACTTTCTCCAAAACTTGGATTGGGAGTCCTTTTAGCCTTAGCCATTCTAATGGGCTTGTAGCATATCTCATTGTGGCTTTAATATGCATTTTCCTGATTACAAGTGAAGATGAACGTCTTTTAATGTGTTTATTGACCACTCATATATCTTATTTTGTGAAATATTCTAGTTCTTTTGCTTGTTTTAAAAATTAGATTGTCTTTTTATTGTTGAGTATTAAGACTTCTGTATATGCTTTGGATATAAGCCCTTTATCAGTTTACCAGTCTATGGCTTGCCTTTTGTTTGTTTATTATTATATATCCCCTCCTTTCTGCTTGTTCCTACTGCGTTTGTTTTTGCGTTCTTCTGTGTCTGCTCGTCTCACCCCCGTTGCAGGGACCCACCGATTCAGCTCACCGCGCGGTGGCCTTGCCTGCTCGTGGGCAGCTTGCCTTGCCCATGGCAGCTTTGCCTTCTCAAGGCGGTCTGCCTGCTCAAGGAGGCCCCGGGAACCGAACCTGGGGCCTCCCATGTGGTAAACCGGCACCCCACCAACTGAGCTACAGCCGGCCCCCCATTAGTTTTTAATTTTGATGAAGTCTGCTTTACCATTTTTTCTTGTATATTTTGTGCCCTGTTTAGTAAATCTTTGCCTAATCTGATATAAGCAGAAAGTTTCTTCTTACGTTTTCTCCTAGAAGGTTAATAGTTCTAGCACTAATGTTGAGGTCTTTGATTCATTTTGAATGAGTTTTTGCTTATGGCATGAGGTTGAGATATTTTATATATATATGTATAGATAACCAGTACCAGATTCATTTCTTGAAAAAAACTGTCTTTTTCCCTTTTTAATTATCTTGGGACCATATAAATGTGGGTCTATTTCTGGATTTTCTATTCTGTTTTTTTTAAATTATGAAAGTTATGGCATTGATATGCATAGCAGCTTATTACAGGAGTCAGTTCTTGCAATGATTTATTAGAAGATGAAGATAAAATTTTCAGTGAATTTAGAGTAGATAATGTTTAAGGTTTTCCAGCTAGTGGATGGAAAACAAATGTGAAAGAGTGGATTTGGGAGAGGTGAGTGTCAGAAGCAAAGAACTTGGGTACCATTTTATCAGTCATAATGACAGAAGAAAAATACATGAAAACAGAAATTGATGGTAATAGGTCATATATCCAGAGATGATCATATCACTAATAACACTGCTGTGAATCAGATTTGGAAGCAAAGATGACTGTTTTCTTACTTCTTTTCTTTTCTTTTTTTTCTTTTTCCCATTGAATATATATGTGCTTTGTTGTTTATCCTATATGAGGACTTAGTTGCAATTAAATAATTATTATACAGTTATAAGTTAGTTCATGTTAACAGCCCCAGATCTTCAAAGATGTCCTAGGTATAAGTGAATAGGGGCTTTTAAAAGTGAAATAGGCTTACAGCTATGCCTTGCTTCATCCTTCCTCACCCTCACTTCCTGTTCCACATAGGCAACTATTTTCAACTATATTGGTATTTTTTTCCATATTTTATACAGCATTGTTGACTTTTTTATTTACCAATTTTAGACATTATCAAGACGCTAATATGAAAGATGGGGTTCTGAAATCTTATCCCCAATGCCCATACTTCCCCTCCTTCTGCCCCCTGATACTAGTTATATCAGTGCTTTTTTACCAAATTAGTTGTCAGTATTTGTATTATCATAAAATTGTGAGTATTGTTGACTCAACAATACTCACATGGTCAGTTTTAGTTGTTTCTTGTAAAAATATTTTGCTTTCATTTGCTTAATTTTTCATTTATTTGTTATTATTCCTCCTAAACAGAACTATAAAACTTAGAATTTTCAGGATTTTCCAGTCTTTCTAGTTTCTAGTGTTGAGAGGCCTGGTGCCTTTATTTATTTATTTATTTATTTATTTTTGCCTTTTTGATACTTATTCCTTTTTAGTTTTTTTTTTTTTTTTTTTGGTTACATATCCCCCCCTCCCCCTTTCTGCTTGCTCTTGCTGTGTGTCCATTCTTCTGTGTTTTTTCTATGTCTGCTTCTTGTCTCCCCTGTCTTTGAGGCGACGCACTGAGTCAGCCCTCCACAGAGGTGGCTCACTCCGTTCGTGGGTGGCTCCATTCCGTTTTCACGGGCGGCTCCGCTCCATGTTTTGCAGGCAGCAGTGCTCTGTGTTTTGCGGGCAGCAGTGCTCTGTGTTTTGTGGGCTGCCCGGCTTCCGCACTTCACAGGCGGCAGCTCCGTGTTTCACAGGTGACTTTGCCATGCCCGTGGGGGCTCCGCCCTGCCCGTGGCGGCTTTTTGCCTTGCCCACGGCGGCTTTGCCCCGCCCACGGTGGCTTGCCTTTCTCAAGGCCGTCTGCCCGCTCGGAGAGGTCCCCGGGAACCGAACCCGGGGCCTTCCATGTGGTATACCGGCGCTCTTATCCACTGAGCTATCTAGCTGGCCCTACTTATTCCTTTTTATGTAATAAACTGTTTTTTCTGGAAATGTTTAAGATCCTCTTTTTAACCGTAGCTGAAATTTCACAATGATAGCTTGAATGTAGATGTTTAAATTGAATGTTCTCTGCATGAGGTTACCCATGTTTGTTTTGCAGTTTCACAACCTTTACTATAAAAAAAACTATTAAAAAAGAAAAAGAAATAAATGAATTGAATGTTCTATATACTCAGTGGTCCTGTTCAGCATGTAGGCGCATAATCTATAATTCAGGGAAACTTTTTTAAATTTTCTTTCAATTTTTAAGTTTTTTTTTTATTAGGCAAGGGAGTAAAGAGCTTCTTAAGAAACAAGAAAATAAGAAAAGTACACAGTCTGAGGCATGGACTGTGGGTGTGGAGCCCCAGGTCAGGCCTTTTTAGTCTTCCCTCCTTCCCCTTCATAAAGTTGGGGCAAGGCCCCAGCTGTCATTTCTCAGGGGGCCAGTGGTGAGGCCTTTTGAGGGTATCCAGGTCTTTCCCTTGACACCAAATGGGATTCTCATTCCAAATGAGATTACCATGGCTGGGGTCTCGGTGGGTCCTTCAGGATGGGAAACTTTCTTATATTAGTTCTTTGAAATTTTTCTGCATTCAGTTTTCCCCACACGATCTCTGGGATTCCTTTAGTAGATGTCAAATCTCCTGGACTCCTCCACTAATTTTTCAATTATTACTCCTTTTCTTCCTTCCTTTACTCCTTCCTTCTTTCTCCCCTCTCTCCCTAAACTTTTATTCTCCACCCTATTGAATTCTGAAGGTAAGCATCATCTTACTGATTTCCAGACGTGCTTCTTTATAGAACCTTGTTACTCTTTCAATGCTATAATCTTCTCTTTGCTTGCTATGATATTAATTTTAGTGTTATTTTGTGTATTCTTTTTAATCTTGCCTTGTTTCTTTTTCTCAGTTGTTTTCCCTCTGTTTTGATCTGTCTTTCATGTTAGGACTTTTCTCAAATGTTTGGTGATTCTTAGCTGTACATTGATATTTAACCTTGAGATATCAGAAAAGTTACTGTAATCTCTGTGTGCATGTGTGGAGTGTGTAAAATGGTAGGCTTCACTGTGGGGAAATCAGTTAGGTATCTAAGGGTTTCTTTTGGATGATTCTAAATGTCAGTGTCTAGGTTTTCTCATGACTTTCTCATTTTTTTTTAGAGAAGAATCCCTCCACCATCTGACACTTGGTTACCCCCAGCATTCTTGGAATCTAGCAGTAGAAAGGAGTTGGGACCCTGTTCGGTATATGAACTTTTACATATCCCTTTCTTTTCAGTGTGGTACCTCTCATATACTTTGTCTGCTAACACTAAATTTGGAGCCTCTTGGTTTTACTTTGTCTGGATAGTAAACCTCCCATTTCCTTCAAGGATAATATAATGGCTAGGATAATTGGGGCATCAGTTGCTTCTTTTATACAACCCTTCGCTTTCACATAGTCTCTCCAGTTCCAGAGCCTTTCTTTTGACATCTATGGTATAAATCACCTTGCCTCTAGTTAGCATTCTCATAATGGCTCTTTATTTAAGCCTCGTGGTGCTGCCATTAATTTACAGTTCTTTATTTGTTTCACTCCAAAAATTTCCTAATGCCTTTCATCTATTGGTGTCTCCTCAGCCTTAGTATTTTTTGTTTGTTTTATTTATTTATTTATTTTTTATTTATTACATATCTCCCCCCACTTTCTGCTTGTTCTTGCTGTGTTCATTCTTGCATTCTTCCATGTCTACTTGTCCCCACCCTCGTGTGGCAACCCGCTGAGTCAGCTCACCGCGCGGCAACCTGCCTGCTCGCGGGGGTCTTGCCCTCCCCATGGCAGCTTTGCCCTGCCCGTGGCGGCTTGCCTTCTCAAGGTGGTCTGCCCACTCGTGGAGGCTCCAGGAATCGAACCCAGGGCCTCCTATGTGGTAAACCAGCGTCCTACCAACTGGGCTACAGCTGGCCCCATGTTTGTTTTAGATTTATTTATCTCTCCCCATCCCCTCATTGTTTGCTGTGTCTCTTTGTCTTTGTTTCTTTTGGAAGCTCTGGGAACCAAACCTAGAACCAACAATGTGGAAGGGAGCCACCTAATCGCTTAAGCCACCTCTGATCGCTGCTTTGTTGTGTCTCTCGTTATGTTTTTCTTCTTGTGTCTCTTGTTGGGTCATCTTGTTGTGTCAGTTCGCCACACCTGCCCATTGCACCAGCTCACTGTCTTCTTTAGGAGATACCAGGAACTGATCCATGGACTTCCCATGTGGTAGGCAAGAGCCCAGTCGCTTGAGCCACATCTGCTTCCCCAACCTTTTAGTTTTCATGAGTACATACATGCTTCCCTCCACACTTGACTGGAGTTTCAGGAAGAAACAAAAATAGGTACATGGATTCACTATATCTTATAACTATACATTCCCCTTGATAATTCTTCTATTCATTTTAATATTTGTCTTGTCATCCTAGGTGGACTCCTCCAATGTTATGTGTTTGTCTTTTCAACCTGTTTGCCACCTGTTCTTTGTTTGATTTTACTGATCTGTGCCAGGTTACATTTTAAAACAAAGCTACAGACACCTGTGAATATCATTTGCATTTATGCTTTCTTTTATACTAGGAGACAAGGCTTGAAATAGTCTGCTTTACAATAGCAGTTTTTTGAAATTTTATTTATAATAGTGGACGAATTCATAGGTGATTATGATGATGATGATGGTAGCTAATTTATTGGATACTTACTACATGCCAGCACTAAATACTTTACTCCTATTAACTCTTTTAAATGATGATTTTTTTTTTTACTCTCTTTTAGAAGAAGCCTGGGAAGTTTATAAACAGACAAAGACACACCATGAAAGACTTGTAAGTCAAATTTCCTCCTTCTTCATTAAAATACAGACAGACAGAAAAGTCAGAAAACCTGAGGAAAAGAAATTTCCTCTGGGCACAGATATTGATTCTTCAAGACAGCATCTCTGTGTATGTGACTGAGTTTGAAAGCATTTGGGACATAATTTATACTTACATATGAGAGAAGATGTGTAAAACCAGACCATTATGAATGAGAATATTTTGCCCTTTTTTGTAATCATCTCATCTAAGGGTAATTGATGCGAGAAAAGTTGTCTGTCGTAAATTCAGCTTCATTAGATACCTGAGAATTAATACTGGACTTTTTCATTCATGTCTCATCTTCATAGATACTAGGGAAGTCGTGTAGGAGAAAAACCCTGAACATGATAGAAATGTTGGAAACCCTTCAGTCCGAATCAGATCATCTACAACATGAACAAATTCATACTGGAGAGAAAGCTTATGAATGTCATGAATGTGGAAAAACCTTTACCCTGAAGCAAAACTTCATAGAACATGAGAAAATACATACTGGAGAAAAATCACATGAATGTTCTGAATGTGGTAAAGAGTTCTCTCGAATCTCGTCCCTTACTCTACATTTGAGAAGTCATACAGGGAAGAAACCATACAAATGTAATAAATGTGGAAAAGTCTTCAGCCAGAAGGGAAACTTCCTTTCTCATCAGAAACATCATACTGGAGAGAAACTTTATGAAGGTGGGAAAGCTTCTATTCAGATCCCAAGCCTTATTAGACACAAGAGAAACCATACTGGAAAGAAACCCTATGCATGTAAGCACTGTGGGAAAGCCTTTAGTGGCAAATCATATCTCACTGAGCATGAAAAGATTCATACTGGAGAGAAGCCATTTGAATGTTATCAGTGTGGAAGAGCCTTTAGCCAGAAGCAATACCTCATTAAACATCAGAACATTCATAGTGGAAAGAAACCCTTTCAATGTAATGAATGTGGAAAAGCCTTTAGCCAGAAGGAAAACCTTATTATCCATCAACGAATCCATACTGGAGAGAAACCTTATGAATGTAAAGGATGTGGGAAAGCTTTTATTCAGAAGTCAAGCCTCATTAGGCACCAGAGAAGTCATACTGGAGAGAAACCTTATACATGTAAGGAATGTGGGAAAGCCTTCAGTGGCAAATCAAATCTCACCGAGCATGAGAAAATTCATATTGGAGAGAAACCCTATAAATGTAACGAATGTGGAACAATCTTCAGGCAGAAGCAATACCTCATCAAACATCACAATATTCACACAGGAGAGAAACCCTATGAATGTAATAAATGTGGAAAAGCCTTCTCTCGAATCACATCACTTATTGTACATGTAAGAATTCATACAGGTGATAAGCCTTATGAATGTAAAATATGTGGAAAAGCCTTCTGTCAAAGTTCATCTCTTACTGTGCATATGAGAAGTCATACAGGTGAGAAACCCTACGGGTGTAATGAATGTGGTAAAGCCTTCTCTCAGTTCTCAACCCTCGCTCTACACATGAGAATCCATACAGGTGAAAAACCATATCAGTGTAGTGAATGTGGGAAAGCTTTTAGCCAGAAGTCACACCACATTAGACACCAGAGAATTCATACTCATTAAAGCTCTGTGAATGCCTTGAATTTAGGAAGACCTCAGCAGATTTCAAATACTTAATACTACAAGAAAGAATTCATTTTACAGCCAACTGACATGAATGTGGGAAATTACTCAGCAGCAACTCAAGACTACTGAGGTTTTTAGTAAGAAGAAATATCCTAGTATAATGAGAACTTGTGCTCCCAGAACTATCACAACAAACATTTTAATGCTCTACTTTAGGAGCATTCCCATTAAAGTCTGGATCTAGTTATGGACACTGCTATCCTGCTATGAAGCAACATGATTCTGGAAGACGTACCTGATACAGTAAGACAGATATAAGTGTAAGAATTTGAAATTAAGAGACAAAATTGTTTCCTAAACTATGATTTGTTATCTATATGATTTATAAAGCTATAGTCAAAATTATTTGCTCTTCATGCAGTCGTAGATAATAGAGATTGGAACAGAATATTGAGTCCAGAAACATAGGCATGCATTTATGGATAATTGATAGAGGTGGCATCACAAATCAGTATGGAAATCATGAGTGTTTCAAAAAATGATTTTAGCATAGTTGACTCTTCATGTGGAAAAATAATTATCTGCCATCATCATGTGTTTAAACATTTGTTTCTTAATGAATTCCAAAAGTATTGAAGACTAGAATGCAAAAAGCAAAACTTAAAGAAATAATGTAAGTACTTTATAGGAGGATGTCTTTAAAACCTTGAGGTAGGGAAGAATTTCTAAATAGACTCCTGAATACCTAGCATTTCCACCATTTGAGTATTTATACACATACCCAAGAAACTGACAAATGTATCCAGAGAGCCTTGTATCAATATGTTCATTGCAGGATAAATTATAGTAACCCAAAATTGGAAACAAATGTCTGTCACTTGTGAAATGAATGAATAAAATGTGATAGTTACACGGTAGAATATTTTCTAGCAGTTAAGTACAGCTAATTAAATCTATTAACAGAAGACAATCTGAAAAATGAGTAAAGATAAATGAGGACAAAATAATGAATATATTATATCTATAGAATTTGAGTCAACACTAACTAAGTACTAAGCATTGTTATGGATAAATATTTTTATGTAGAAGTATAAAGAATGGATTGGAAGTACACACAGTTACCAAAAGTGGTTGCCTCTAGGAAAAAGAGAGGTGGGAGAGAAATAGGGCCAGGCATGGTAGGTAAAGAATACTGTATCTAAATATCAGATTCCGAATATAACAAAGTATTAGTTAATTTGGGGTTGAGGTAATATATGTGTTCATCCCATTATTTGTGCTATTGTCTTAAGTTTCTGAAAATTAAAAAGGTAGAGCAGAGTGGGTGTAGCTCTGTGTTTGAGTGCTTACTTCCCATGCATGAGGTCCTGAGTTCAATCCCTGGTGCCTCCTAAAAAAAAATGGTGGAGATACTGGAGAGGGTGTACATATAGTACATGTTATAAGGGACTCCCATTCCCAGTCAGATACTAATATTTTACAGAAAATAGTTCTAAAAATCATCTCTTTACTATTAAAATATGACTTTTTTTTTTTTTTTTTTGAAAATAAAGGTGTCAGCTTAATATGATTTAAATTTACTGTTGTATGTCACATCACCACTCTACTGGCCATGATCTCTTCTTGTATGATTTTGCAACAAGTTGGTTGGTTCACATACTTATAAAGATCATATCATTAAATAATAATAACTGCACAGACTTGGTGGAGAGAATTAGGTTTTACTGAAACATTTATCCAAAAACTTAATTGCCCTCATAACCAGTATTGGCATTAGAAGTTAGACAGTTTTTAAATGAGGAAACCATGTTACTTTAAAATTTTTGATATGCCACTGAGTAAAACAACTTTTGGATTTCAGTTTCAATTTTAACCTGCATACTAATTTTTTTCTCCATTCTGTCAGACACAACACCTCTTACCCCCACAACTGCCTGCTTCCTCCCTCCCTCTTATTTATTTGGGGAATATGGTACTGAAAAGGCAGGTCTCAGATACTAAATAGTGTCCCCTTCCTTGAAGCAAATATTTGTAAGGATTTTTGTTTACTTGATTCCTTTCCACAATATAACTTGACATATAGAAAGCTGTTAATGTTTTTATAAAGATGGTGAAAATGAGAATACAGCGCTTAAACCTGAGATATATATGTATATTAACTATATCAAAATTAATCTTAAAATCAAAAAAATGAAATGACAATGTAACTGTAGCACTGTATTGCTTGTTATTAGCATTTCTGAAAGTGTTCTTGAATATGATTGTAAATGGCAGGGGTTGATTTTCTGAGGTTAACATACTTGTATATCTATATGAATCTGAACTATCCTTTCTTCCATTCTTCATGTTGCTTTACTAAGTGTTCTTGTACTTGTGTACCTTTGGAGTCACTAAAACAACTCAACTCTGCTTCAGACCAAATTAGGACTACTTTTGGGTGCTTTGAGTTAGGGTCCAAGAGTCTTCTGTATTATTATGTAATGTAAATTATTCAGCTATTCCCATACAGATTCACCTTATTGCTAGTTATTTGCCATCACAAATGACACTACAGTAAACATCCTTACAATTGGCCCTTAAATTTTCAGGTGTTATTTCTGTGGGATAGATTACAAGCAAGAGATTTCAAGATAGGCTATTTTTTAATTTTATTATATGTTGTCAAGAGTATTTCCCAAAAGACTTAAAACTTAACATTTCTTCTATCCCCAGAATAGTTAGTGTTATACTAAAATTCAACCTTGTCTGATGAGTATAAACTTTGCTCCTAGATTTGCTTCTTTATGAATTTTCATGTTGTTAAACCATTTTGAATAGGATTATTTATCTTGTAAGTTTTGAAGAGCTCTTCATATATTAAATATCAGTAATTTGTCTTCTATATCAATATTGCATAAATTTTAAAAAAATTATATATATACTGAAATATATCTTAATTCTTTTTCTTATACCTCTGGGTTGGTAAGATCTTTTTACCTCTAGGTTCTAATCTCTTAGATTTTTAGCAAGTTGTTTATTGTCTCCCTTTTTGAGATATGTAAATATTAAATCTATCCTGAGTTTAATTTTGAATATTGTACAAGATGAGAGTTCACTGCTATTTTCTTTCAAGTCGAGTTTCCAGTTGTACAAGCATAATTTTAAAAAATAATTCATCTGTTGAGCAGTCTTTCCCACAACTGACATCAGACTTTATATCATCTGGCAGTGATCACAGGTTTGAACTGGCATTCAGACAAACAACAGAATAGGCTTTAACCAGGCACCAGATTTGTTTAGTTTTTTTTAAACCTTTATACCTTTATTGTTTACACATCATTTTAATCAGATAACCCATCAACTACCCTGGCACAGCTTACAGGAGCCTCATGTCCTGTGGGAAAAGAGATCAAAATGGGTATGGTTTACTTTAACACTGATAAGCATCAACATTCTCATCCAGGATGTCTTATAATAATTGCCCCAAATCTTAAAACAGTTATAGTTAATAGATTACTCCAAATCCAACTGTCTTCTAGGACCACCATCAAATAGAGGACAACTCAGTTGTAAGAGATGCAGCTGATGTCCACTTTCGCACAGGGAAGCCACTGCCTATCTAAGTACCAAGACCTACAATGTCCTACATGGGCTCTCAGTGTCTACATACCAACTCACTGCTCTCATATTCCTGGTGTAGGCCACAAATGTGTTTACAACATTATAGTTCAAGGAAATAGTGCTGTAGGAAGACAACTCCAAGGTCATCTTCTCAGGCATGGGTCATTGTGAAAGGCTTGCTCTTAATCCTTTACTCATACCTGAAATATTGCCATATTTAGACCAAGATTTACTACTTAAAATCATACTAGTCTGATGAGTATAAACTTCATTTTCTCCTATATTTGCTTAATTATGAATTTTCATATTCATATATAACATACCAAGATCTGTTTCTGAATTCTCTTGTTTCCCTATTCTGTTTTTCTCTGCATGTGCTAACACCATATTAATAACATTAATTTTCTAACTAGCTTTACTGTATTTTAGTATTCATAATAAGGCAAGTGCCTTGCTGTATTTCCGTTTTATTGGCTAATTCCTGTTAAATTTTTCCAGGTAAATTATAATTTTCTCAGTTACAAGAAACCTTTTGTATTTTAATTGGAATTGCATTAAATTTATACATTTATTTTGTGAGAATTGATATTTATGATATAACAGTATGTCTTTGTATTTGTTCAAATTATGCTTCATGTCCTTCAGCCTGGGGATTCTGAACAAAGTAATTTGAAGTACATCCCTAGGAAATACCATTATATTCATGAAAGACTTGGGTAAATAGGGAAGATCCCTTTCCTACTTCACTTTACCCCAGTCAGATACTTGATACTTTTGAGGTACTTACTAGATCCTTACTATATATTCCTATTATATATGGTAAGTATATTATATATGTTAAGACAAAGGCACTTTTGTTAGGAGAGTATAATTCAACTTCGTTAACAAGCTTTGTGATTTGGGGCAGTTTACAAAATCTCTCTAAGCCCCACATTATTCATTTTAAAATGAGAGTTGTTGGAACTAGAAATTAATTAAGCATAGTTCCTGGTAGAAAATATGTGCTGAATAAATGTTAATTATTAACTAGTATTTAAATGAGGAAAGGAGCCTCATGCCAACAAGTTTTTCCAAATAACAAACTTAGGAAATATGTCTGAGCTATGACAAAAATTGAGACTAATGGTGGTTCAGAGAAGATAGAACTTGGGACAAATTTGAAAAGGATCATTATCTCAGGTACAATAGAAAAATTAAAGGATGTTTTAATGCGGGCAGAGCATATAATGAAGGTAGATATAGGGAAGAATATGTAGAAAACATTAAAGAAACTTGAAATGGAATGCAGCAAGAATAAATCTTCCTTCAGTACAATTAACTTTCCTGAGCAGTAACTTGAAAATTTGAATCCAGGTTCTGTGACCTAAAATGCACTCCTTTGGTATTGTCTCCAGGGAGAAACTGGGACCTGAATGGAAGCTAGTTGCAGCAATCCCTCAAATGTCTAAAGGAATGGTCTGTCACCCAGTCAGTGTATTTCCCATCTGCACATTTATTAAATATCTACTATTGGCGAAGTCATTGAGGCACTGTGTGTGTTCGCAGAAGCCACAGTCATATACTTTACCAAATGTCCTAACTAGGCATGTAGTAACCTTGTAAATATGAAAATAGGTATGTGGAGACAACCTTTTTTCAAAGTAATGTGCATTATCCCAAGTCACCCTGACCATTTTCTCAATGGTATGAGGTGCACAAACTCAAATCTCTTTTTTTTCCCTTCATTATTTAATCTATCGTTGAGTCAGATCCTATTCTTGGCTTTTGTATGCATGATATATAATTTATTCCAGGGGCTCTCATAGTGTAGTAGAGGAAACAGATATGAGATCAAATAACCATAAAAATTTGTGGAATGGAGGCATGTACAAGATGCTGCAGGAGCACAGAGGAACCTGAGATTTCTCAGAGAAGTTGAATTTAAGTTGTCTTAAAGGGACATTGCTGGGCAGAGAAGGGAGGAAAGATCTAGGCAAAGGATGTCTTACGTGCAATTGGCCAATGGCTATACTCCAAAGACATGCTGTCCTCAATCTTGGATCAGCTTTCCACCCACTTTACATGGTTGTTTTTGACCCATTAGCTCAGTGTTTGGTTCCTCAGGCAAACAGTCCCTGAGATCCCTGAGAAGTTCAAAACTGCTATTTTTAGTGCTCATGAAACTATATAAATCACTGTAGTAACACATAAAACTGCTGAAAATTTAATTCTTTTATGACTGGTTAATATCTCAATCCATGCAAGCCTCAGAAGGGTTGAGAACATATTCATTTTTATTCATAGTTGAATTTTGAAGCACTTAGCACAGTTTCTAGACCCCCCAGAATGTGCTCAATAAATATTTGAGGACTTAATGAATAAATGAGTATAACCCCACTTTATTTTTTATTTTTTAAAGATTTTGATCAGGTTCTATGTCTTAAATGGGGTGAGATATTCAAAGTTGCTTCATTACACTTCTGCTCCAATGCATTTTATGTATTTGCGTATGCATATTTTACACATACACATACATGGCCACTTGCAAGGAAAACATGGAGGCAAGTACTGAGATGGCCCCACCAATGCTTCCTGAGCCACACAGGGCAGCTGCTGGGCAGTGACAACGGAGTGGCCGGTAGAAGCTCCTCACAGCACACAACTTTCACAGCTTCCATATGCCTTGTTTCCTTGCCTGCAAAAAGGCCCAGCGGCGAACGCGGCAAGGCCCTGGCGTCGGGCATCGCAGACGAGCAACATCCGGCACCTGAGCCCTAACCCCACATTAAAACATAAAAAGGGAGTGGCCTATAATTGATAACTAAACAAGTAAAAACAGATCCCCAGGACTCCTGAGTTTTGGTCAGGGGTCTTTCAACAACAAAAAGCCCTGGATGGGAAAACTTTTGTTAAATTTTACACCTTGGTGCTCGTTGTCAATCTAAA
>PVKH010020888.1:0-14479 GCA_004027955.1 Chaetophractus vellerosus | reverse complement strand
AAAAGGAATGCTGTGTTCAGGGGACCTTAGGCAGAATACAGGCAGGTAGGTGGCCTGGGCTTCCTACTGTGGGTTTGGGGTGAAATGCAACTTGATGGAATAAGTGCCACTGGATAGATTTGAGGAAGTATTCAGATTCAGAGCAATCTAGACAAGTTTCAAATCCTGTTGAGCCCTGATTAGGAGGGAACAATACAGCCGACATATAGCTGGAAGCATGTTTTGAGCTAGGTGGGTCCAGGCAAGGATGGAGCACCCAAGGCCAGTAGAGGAGATTGGTAACTCAATGACAACCCAGTAATTGGTCACTTAGGAGAACCCAGGTCACTCTGGGTGAAAAATGTCCTGGTCTACCACGCCTAAGGCAATCTTTCATGGAGTCCCCGCAAACAGAGAAGGCAGCTGATTGGAGAACAGTTGGAAGCAATGCATTTTAAAACCTAGGATAATACAAGAAGCCCTAAGTGGTATTCAGAGGTTGGAGAGGAAGTGTGGGTGGAAGGGAATGAGTCATAAGCAATGGTTTGTAAGCCTTCTAGGAGTGTCAAGCCCTGGAAATAGAACAAAGACTCCATACACTTGTTCCATTCCCTGTTTCATACTAGCCCTCACAAGCCATTTTCTATAGCTCTGCAGGAATCTGATGTTATTTTATTCAAATTGTAAATGATTTATTTTATGAATGCTGAATCAAAGAACTATGGTTGAAGGAAATAATCTCCACATTAAAAACAACAACAAATCCCCTACCTGCTCCCTAAACTTTTATTTTCCTCCCTTACTTTACGTGTGTGTGTGTGTGTGTGTGTTCATTTGGATATCTGTTCCAGATATTAGTAAAAGCATAAGTTTGTTTTTTTTTTTTTTTTTTTTTAGGTACTAGTGTCCCTGCACTGAAACTGGGACCTCGTAGGTGGGAAGCCGGCACTCAACCACTGAGCTACACTGGCTCCCCTGAGTTGTTTTTTTCTTTGGTTTGCTTGTTTGTTTTTATTTTTTCAGGAGGCATCAGGAACTGAATCTGGGACCTCCCATGTGGGAGGCAGGAGGTCAACTGCTTGAGCCACATCTGTTCCCAAAGCATAAGTTTTGAGGAGCTTTCATGTCAAGGATTTGAATTCAAATCCAAAGCTGGCTAGAGCCCTAACAGACCATTCCTGCTTTCCTTCACATTTACAATTTTTTTCTGGCACATCTCTGTGAAAAATAATGAAAATAAGATTTATTTAACTTTTTAGGTAGAGTGGTGCTTTTGTAAACCTTTGTTTGTGTAATTGAGTATTTCTCTGTTTTAGATTAAATCAAGCTGCGGCAGCTCATTTAGGGTGTTTACTAAATTCAAGCCTAGTCTGTCTATGGCAATACTGGGATTTCCTTAAAACTCTACCAGCTCAAAGATTTCCTCTATAAATCAAGGATATATATATACATTTTTTAAGGTTGAGATTAGCCACTTTAGAAAACAATGTCCTAACATATGCTGATTTAGGCTTAAGAAATTGCTGGAGCACAGGGATGGGTTTTACTTATTACTAATATCCTAATCTCACACTTTAAAAAGATTAGAGTAAGAGGAATCCTTCCATAATTAGGTTATGTTTTGTGATTTTTCTTTTCAAGCACTTCTCAAACATTTTCACAGCCTACATTAAATCATCTAACTCATAGCCTGGAGCAAAGCTGGGGTGGGGAATGGAAGTAGGGGATTCTGAGGAGCATGCTCCAACCATGGCTCAAAAGTTCTTTAAAATTTCTTTTATCTTAAAACTCTATGAGGGGAGTGGATGTGACTCAAGCGCTTTAGCACCTACTTTGCACATGGGAGGTCTCAGTTTCAATCCCTGGTGCCTCCTAAAAACAAAAAGCAAACAACAGGCAAATGAAAAAAACAACTCAGGGGAGCTGATGTGGCTCAGCGGTTGAGTACCGGCTTCCCACGCAAGAGGTCCCAGGTTCAATCCCCAGCCCCTGGTACCTCAAAAAAAAAAAACAAAACAAAACAAAAAAAAAAACAAAAACAAAACTCCATGATATTTCTTTGTTATGCTACAAAAATGACACAAACACACACACACACTCACAGACTATCCCAGATAAAAGGTGACTCTTCAGGACAATATACCATGTTTATCCAGTAGCATTGTTTCCCACATTTCTATGAATGTTATCAGAGTGAGTAGTTTCGAATCATGCTTATACACTTGGAATAGTTTAAGGCCCCAGAAGATCATGTCCTTAGGGCTAATCCATTCCTGTTGATGTAAAACTTATTGTAGGTGGGATCTTTTGATTAGATCATTTCAGTAGGGTATGACCCAGGGTGGGTCTTACTCCTTTTATTGGAGTCTTTTATAAATGGGATGGATAAAAAAGAGGATTGGGGGGAAAAAAGAGATGCAGAGAGAAACCCACAGAAGCACAGAGAAAAAGCCACCAAAGCAAGGAGCTGAAATCAATGGAACCCAGGTGAGAGGAAGCAGAAGCTGAAGCAACAAAACCTGGAAGAGAAGGGAGAGACCAACAGATGCCTCCATGTGCCAGTCTTTGGGAACAAAGCATTGTCTGAAGATGCCTTGATTTGGACACTTTCAGAGCCTCAGAAATGTAAGCTTGCAACATAATAAATCCCCATGGTAAAAGTTAACATATTTCTGGTATATTGCTTTCAGCAGCTTTTAGCAAACGAAAACAGCATTGTTAATAATTTTTATTTTTGTCAACTTTATAAGTAGTAAATTTGTAGATACCATTCTGAAAGATTTCAAATGAAAAGTTGATCTGTTGTTCCAGGTATATATAATTATAATAGCTCACTTTGAGTACTATGCTATGCCTTGTACATTAATGAATAAAACAAGAATAATTTTTGCCATCAAGAAGCTCATGGTATAGTGAAGGAGAAAGCCTGTAAACCAAATAGACAAGTACAAGCAAAATGGCTACTGTGATGAGCACTGCGAAGGAGCAGAGTCCCCACATAAAGAGACCATATGAATACTTGGGGGATTTGACCTGGTCCCGAGGTCAGGACAATGTCCGAGAAAGTGATAATTGAACTGAGATCTGAAGAAGGAGTGAAAGTGTTGGAGGGAGAGCACTGGTGTTGGCAGTGGGGAGAGTGTGTCCCAGGCAGTGGCCACTCCAAGCACAAAGGCTTTATGGTGGCAGGGATGGTGGTACATTTATGAACTAGAAGAAACTCAGTGATTGGAAAACAGAGCCCAGGGTCAGAGGGGCATGCGATGGGGCCGAAGGGCTGGGCAGTGGCCAGGTCATGTTGGCCTTCAGAAGTTTTTGGGCATTGGAGGCTGTTAAGCTGCTTTGTGAGAATGTTTTGGAGGAGAGATGGAAAAGAAGCAGGAAGAGAGATAAAGGGGTTATTGCCAATGAGAGATTCTGCTGCTTGATCTCTATTCCAAAGATTTTCTTTTATCAATTCATAGGGTTTAAAAAGACCCCTAAGATAAAATATATTTCAAAGCTTCCGTGTATTCTTTTACCTAGACTAATCCAACTGAAAATAGTTTATTATTTAAGACATCCACAGAACATGTTCCTAAAGTTTATCGTGGGACAATTCTTTTATTATGGTTTCTTATTACTAAAAACATGGTCTATGTATTGGTCAACACAGGAATCCTATCAGGGAAATGGGAATGGGATGCCCAGGCAAGGGGCAATGCAATGAGTGTCTAGGTCCTTCTCGGAGTTGCCTCTAGGCAGGCCCTACACTAGGAATAGGTGAAATTGTTTCTACGACCTTTCTGCTCCAGACAGAGAGCCCTTTCAGTCCTCTAAGCCCTGGTGGTTAAAGCTAGGTGTTTGTCTCAGTCTCTCCCCTCTCCTATTTTTTTCTTCCCATACTTCATGCTCCTACGGAAAACCACATACCTATAGCTTTGTGCATTCCATTATAAGTAGCCTTTCTGACACAGTAATTCATGTTAAATGTATCAGAAAGGTCTAGTAATTATTTGAAAGCCATAGCTTCCTATCAATTCTTAGGTTAAAAAAAAGTGTTTTATAATCTCCCTACCTTCTTTGCCTTAAAAACTTTGTTTTTGTGTTATTTAAGAGTAGCTTTTGATTGAGGATGGGTGGAGGGACAAAGAGGGTCAACCACCCAGGTTTCCTTGGGCATGGGGGAAAAATCTTCACTTAAAAAAAGAAAAAATTGCTTTAGGGTTAGAAATTCAAGTTCAAGGTGGGAAGAGAGGACTGTTCTGTGTTCAGCTATGAGATGGATCGTTGTTTTTTTTTTTTTTTTAAGAGGTACCAGGACCTTGTACATGGGAAGCAGGTACATAAGGCACTCAACCACTGAGCTACATCCATTCCCAATGAGAGTTGGTTTTTACATTTGTTTGTTTGTTTTTTAGGAGGTACGTGGGATCGAACCCAGGACCTCAAACACCTGGGATCGAACCCAGGACCTCAAACGTGGGAAGCAGGTGCTCAACCACTGGAGCTACCTCCACTCCCTGGGACAGATTGTTTTGGGCAGATAGTATGGCAATGAGCTGTCCCTCTACTAACAAGACATATAAAATTGCTTGCTTTTACGGCTGTCCTTCTTTATTACAAAGCAGAGCTGTTTAAAGGAGAAATTATAACTGAGAGTCAAGTTTACGAAAAGGTTCAATTCCTTCCTGCTGCAGGCAGGCTCTTCCCAAGGACACCGAGACATGTCATTTTGAGGTACTGAGAGGGAAATGTTGCTACTCCATTTTCCCAGGAATAGGGTAATGCTGAGTTTCATTGCTCTGTAATATTGTCCTGGGCATTGGTTTCCAAATGGAATGTGGCATGAAACATAATTTCTTGCAGAGTTGCTCATGTGTGCAGCTGTGCATGGCATAAAACTCCCCAGAGCAAACCTTCGGGTTGCCAAACAGAGTTAGTCCTGAAGCATCTCTGTGGAACATTCCTCAAATTTCATGAAGCATCTCTCAATTGAGAACTTTATGTCCTTTTCCTCATCCAAGTGCTCCTCCAACTCCTTGGAGGGCTCTAATTAGAGTTAAATGGCTAACACTGGACAGGAGAGCAGGGTCAGACTCAGGTAAAATGGTAAGGTTTACAGATTATTTCTCTGGAGTTGACAAACTATATTGTTTCTCTAAAGTTGGCAAATTTAGCCAATGCCTGGGAGCTGAGGATGCTTTTTACATTTTTAAATGGTTGGTGGAAGGGAGGAAGAAAACAAAAAACTATGGCCCACAAAGACTTAAATAGCTATTATTTAAGCTATATTATTTATAACTAAGACTTTGCCATCTTGCTACAGAACCATCCCCTTCTCCCTTTCTATGCCCATATTCCTCTTACACCCCTCGTTGTCCTCTCTAGGGAGAAGCCCAGGGTCCTCCTGCAGATTGCAGGCTGTTGGGAACCCAGGCCCAGGTCCCAGCTACACGTTTATAACCAGGGCTAATCTTCCTATCCTAAAGTAAACCCATTAAACTGGCTACTTTTTTCCAGTGGGGGCATGGAGAGAGGTCTGGGGATGGAGGGTTGCTGTTCTGCCTCTACCTCTCCTCCTCCTCCCTCTCCTTCCTCTGATTCCATTTTGAGGCTATGCAATGGAGCTACCCCTCCTCAGCCTATAGGTGTACTAGTTTTCAATGCCTGGGGCAAGTGTTCCCACCAACCTAGCACTTCAGGAGCCAGGGGGACCCTATGCATCCTCTGCTAGGGCACTGGAGAGGTCTATTCCTTTGGAACCCCTTGGGCTATGACTCCTGCCATCCTAAGAGTAGCTTTATAGGGCCTCTGGGCTCACCTTGGTGATCCTTAGTGCTCTGTGACTGCGAACCCCTTCAACAATTCTCTCTGTCCACTGGCAGGCTTGGATCCATTTGCTGTAGGGATTAGGGGGTCAGGGAACGAGCTCTTTTGCTCTAGATGAAAATCCAGCTCTGTTATTTACTAGCTATGGAAACTCTGGCAACTTGCTTAATCCTGCTGTGGTTCTGTCATCTGTGGATATGGGGTAATAAGAGTTCCTACTTTGCAGGACTGTGGTGAGAGTCAAATGAGTTAATCTGCATAAGCTTGTTTGGAACAAGGTCTATCACATGCAAATACTCAATAAAGTACTGGCTTTTACTAGTATTTGGTGTCCTGAGGTTAAGCTGGGTCATGGGATGGGTTTGGGCCAGGTCTCTACTTCCTCCAGCTATCACTCAAGGTGAGGTCTACTCCCAAATATAGAAAGGTCAGGCCATCCCCATAGGGTAGGTGAAACTGAACCAGGGGAAATGTGTTGAAGAGCTTCCCACCTCCTTTATTTATGCCTTTATTAAATAGAATAATAATTACTAAAAATGCCTTGCTTTTGTATGGAGGTTATGATCTGCTGTAACCCAATTATTCAATTTGATGCATACAACAACCCTGCAAAATAGCTGGCACATGGCAGGTACCCATAAATGTTGACTGAATGAAGGAGGTGAGCTATGAGGCTGCTAGTTAGGCAGAAGGACGTGATGCGAGGTATCCACAATTCTCAGTGGCCATGCAGAACTGGTTGATAAATATTTTGACTATTGTCTCTGGATCACACTGGTGGTTAATGTGCTCTCTATTTTACAAATAGAGGAAACTGAGGTTCTTAGAAGTTTGATACTTGGTTTAAGAACACCCAGAAAGAGAGTAGAGCTGGGTCTAGGACCAGCTCTAAATAAGAGCTGTGGCTGGTTATAATCATCACTAATATATATAAAATCAATTTATTATTATATTTATTTCAATAATAAACTCGATACTGGGATGCACAGTCTTCCTGCTTTGCTGCTAAAGGAAGACTCACAAAATTAGAAGACTGTATGTAAAGGGAAGGGATTACTGGGCCCAGAAGGAGTTCTCTGCAGTCTGTGCAGGGCCCCCTTTTCCCCAAGGGACAAGGGACTTTCAACATAGTGGGAAGGAAATGAGTGAGCACAAAGTTCTGAGTGACTTCCTCTCTTTTGTGGAGAGGCCTTGCCTCAAGACAGTTTCTCTCCTCCTCTTCCCCTCAGTGAGCAGTCCCCTGCAGGGAAGGGCTGCAATTGTTCAGTTCTGCCTGTCTGCTCGTCCAGGAGTGAGGGGGACAAATTGAGTGGAAGGGAAGCCCATTTGGTTTCATATCTAAGCCTTGATTTCCAATAAATAAAATAAGAAATAAAAGATCAAGAAATAAAAGTGAAACATTTTACCAAATAAAAACACACTTTACCAAACAGAGTTCCACAGAATACTAGCTCTCTAAGATTTTGAAAGGTGTGCCTTTAATAAAGGGTCTCTGGGTTTACAAGAAACTGCAACATTTCTCAGTCTTTAATATGCTAATAAGCATTGCAAATCTCTAGAAGGTATCCACCATATAACATATAACATATAAAATTTCCTAAACTTCTTTAGTTTTGGGAACCTGTTACTCCCAGAAGCACAGATTATGTACCCATTATGAGTAGAACACAGCTTGGGAATTGCTGAGTTAAGGAAATGACAGAGGTTGTAAAAAAAAAAAAAAAGGCAGTTAGTTACCTGATCAAAGGGCATTTGGGGACATTCTTCTCATAAAGAGTAGCCTGCTCATTTTCGAGTGGCTATAAGAAGGTGGTGGTGGTGGTGGTTTTGTGTGTGTGTGTGTGTGTGTGTGCGAGAACTTGAGATTTGGTGTATTTGGTGTATTTTTATAATTAGCTTTTCATATTAATGAGCATTACTTAGCTACTTGTGATTCTTTTGTTTGCCGAGCAACTGAAGTATTTTAAGAGAAGATTGAATACATTACATGTATAAGTGCAGTTTAATAATTCAAGGGAATTTAATTGACCAAATTGTAAACATTACCTTAAAAGGGAGCATTAGATATGTTAACTTTAATTTCAAAGCTTTAAGGAAAGCTAGGTTTTTGAATTTCTAATATGTGAAACTCAATCACTGTATATTGTCATCTGCTCACAAAACCCAGCTTCAAGACACTCCACGCCCAAACTGCCATGTGGTGGCAGAAAGGTGGTAATGAGAGGCAGGGAGTGAGTGGGACAAAGGTCTTCCTTTTATATGGACTAGATGCACTAATTGTATCAAAGGTGCCTTAATGATTACCACATCTGCATTCAATAAACATTTTTTGAGATTCTATCTAAGAAATGTGGATCACATAAATGTGATTAAGACGTGGTTCCTCCAGACCAGGCAGTTTCTTCTTTTTCCACTTTGCATTTCTCTGCTCTTCTTGTTCAGTGAAGCACTTTTCAGCAAACGCTTGCCCTTTCCTCCTGTGACCTGTTTACTTTCACTTAGCGGAAATGCAGACGCTGCACTGGGCTAGCTTTGAGTTCAAATCCTTGTTTTGTCATTCCTGGCAGCATGACCTTACATGAGCTACTTGTACTCATTGCTTGGTTCCTCATATGCCAAACTGAGATAAAAATATTATTTACCTCTTCAGGTTGTTGAGAAAATTAGAACCAACATACAAAAAATACCTTGAGAAATGCTTTGGCAACATGCTCAATAAACAGTAGCAATTAATATTATCTATGGTTTTCATAAGTGTCCTTGCCTAGTTAGAATGACACCTTATTTTGAAATATGATGAAATATGATCTTTAGACTTCTGACTACATCAAGATTAGAGGGGCACTTTTAATAAAAGAAAACATTTGAGGGCAGGAGACAGTTGGTGGTAATAGAGAACCCCTTTCTTTCTTACTTACATTGTCAACTGCATCTAGAGCCATGATTTTCAGTATCATTATTTTATTTACAAGTGCCAAAATTATATATTCAGCCCCAATACCTCCTCTGAATACCCGATTTGTCTCTCTGGCTGCCTACTCAACATTTCATTCAGATGTCTGTTAGTCAAATCAAAATCTAAAACTCTTGATTTTTCCCTCATAAACCTTCTTCTCTCCTACTATGTGGCAATAAATGGCAACTCCATTCTTCCAACTGCTTGGTCTAAAATCTTGGAACCACCTTTGTCTCTTCTCTTTCTCTAACATGCCACAAAATATATCCTGATTCTTTTCTTTAAAATATAAACAGAGTCCAACTGCTTCTGACCAGCTCCTGCCACCATCACCCGTGCCACCATCACCCATGCCACCATCCTCCCATTAAGATTTCTGCAATAGTCCTCTAACTTGTTACCCTCTTTCCACTTTTGCACTATTATATTGGATCTTACACATAGTAGTCAGAGTAGTCTTTTTTTTTTAAGATTTGTTTACTTTATTATTTTTTAAAAATTTATCGCCCCCCCCTCCTCCAGATGGTTCTCTCATCTGTCTGCTCATTGTTTGTTCACCTTCTCCAGGAGGCACCTAGAACCAAACCCAGGACCTCCCACATGAGAGACAAGTGCCAACGGCCTGAGCCACATCTGCTCCCCTCAGGCTGCAGTGTCTGCTCGCTTGTGGTACAGCGTCTGCTCGTCTTCTTTAGGAGGCACCGGGAACTCCCTTGTGGTAGGCAGATACCCAACTGCTTGAGCTACATCTGCTTCCCACCATTGGAAGGTTTTGAGCAGAGTAGTGACTTAATCTGATGTGTATTAAAAAGACTGCTCTGAGGGAACCAGCTGTGGCTCAACCAGTTGGGTGCCCGCCTACCATAAGGGAGTTCCCGGGTTTGGGTCCTGGTGCATCCTAAAGAAGACAAGCAAGACAGTGAGCTGATGTGATGGGTTAGTGTGGTGAGCTGACATACCAAGGAAAAACAATGAGAGACACAACAAGTGGGAGCGGAGGTGGCTCAAGCCATTGGGCACTTCCCTCCCACATGGAAGGTCCCAGGTTCCTAAAAAAAAAAAAAAAAAGAAAGAAAAGAAAAAAAGAAGACACAATGAACAGACACAGAGAGCAGACAGTGAGTGCAAAACAATGGGGGGGGTGGGAATAAATAAATAAAATAAATTAAAAAAAAACCCACAAAAACACCTTCCAATGGCTTTCCATCTCAAGTGAAGAAAAAGAAGAAAAAGGCCCTCCATATCTGGCCTCTAGCTCCCTCTCCTGCCACTCTTTCCTTTACCTTACTTCATGCCAGTCAGCTGGTGTTTTAATTCCTAGGACACAGCACACTTGCTTTTTCCTCAAGTCCTTTGTATCTGTAGTTCACTCTGCCTGGAATGTTCTTTCTCCTGATGTCTGCATGGCTTAACTCCCATACTTCATTTAGATTTCTGTTCACATCACCCTAATTGAGCAGGCCTCTCTAAATTGCCTCTTTATAATAACATACCCACCCCCCCCAACTCCGTCCTTTCCTTGTTCTACTAAAGCTTGGTTGCCATTTCTTTGATTTACTAGCAGCTTGGTCATGTGAGTAAGTTCTAGCCAATGGAGTGCAAGTGGAAGTGATAAGCACAACTTCCAGAACATGTACTGAAAAGGAAGGTGTAAGCCCTCTATTTTCTCTTCTTCCTGGCCTAACGGTTGGAATTTGAATGTGATGGTTGGAGCTGGAAAGGCCATCCTCTGGTAAGAATGAAGGAGCCATCTTAGATCATCAAATGGAAGCTGTATGTTGAGAGAGCAAACTATCTGAGTCCTTGAAAACATCACCACTAGACTCTTTACATAGGTATAGTCACATAAAAGAATAAACTTCTCTCTTGCTTAAGCCATTTTTGCCTTGGTATAGCAGTCAAAAGACAGCTTAATACAGCCATTTATTTTTTTCAAAGTCTGTCTGTGCTCCCATCCCTGACCCCACACAGGACTGGAATGTAAGTTCCATGAAAGTAGGGACTTAGTTTTGCTCACTGTAAACAGCCTCTTGAACAGCGCCTGACACACTAAACATTTGGTAAATATTTGTTGAGTAAACGAATAGCAAAACCATTGGCACCGTGCAGTGCCTTGAGTGCTGCTCTAAGGAAGTACACGGCTGGTCAGTGTAAGTAAGTGACTGGTACAGCAATATGTTCTGTGTGTGGTTGGTCTTCTGTTCTGACTGAATCATAAACCCAGGATACAGCCTGCATTTCCATTATCTGAGAGACATAAATACTTAGAAGATGGTGGTGTGTTTCTTTTGTAATTTAAATCAAGACTCCCAAGTAAAGTTCATTGTTGTAATGAATTCGGGTCACAGAGGCACGGAAAACTGTGACAAGGTTCACACTGATGAGAAAAGGTCACAAGCATCATGCTAAGCACAGATGGAGAGAAGGAGCTTGTGTGCTGAGATCTCAAGATGTGTGGCCGAGATGTGCATCAGTCTGGAGGGCAGAAGCTGATAGCTGGAAGAACCATGGACAAAGAATTGTACAAGTTAAGTCAAAATGAAACAAAAACATCACAGGGTATCAGCAGGACGCCTGGGGGTAAAATGCTACATACATAAAGCCACTGAGTTTCTGGGTGAATAAAGAATATAAAATAAGTTATAGCATCAGGATAACATTTTGGGTATCAAAAATCCAACGTGTTAATAACATGCTACTAAGCTTGTTTTGAACACTTTAATTATATATAGTTAATGTAAACAATGTAAAACATCATGGTGGCTTTAAAAAATATATATATTAATGAGATCCTGTAGGCCTGAGATTAGGCCAATATAAAATGTTCTATTTCCTGAGTGATGAAAGTTGCAAAGGTGTGGGCTATCTTGTGGTACCACACCCCCTGGGTGTAAAATGACTGAAATAAAACAAGTCAGGATTTGTTTAGTCATTTTACAACATATATGCAACTTCTGGTAACAGTTACTGGTATGAGGTATCTATTTTATTGAGTAATTAGCTAGAAAGTTCAAGAGAACTTTCTTAATAATGTGTCCCTTTGCTTTAGAATTTCTTAGTAACAGTAATTTCTCCCTTTTAGAAACATATTAACATTTATATTCAAAGCATAAGGACAGTTTTTAGATTAGGACAAAGGCCTGAAAACTGGTAACAATATTTACTTCTTTTTCTTTACCTCACCCCATGTGTCTAATTATTGCTTGATCTACTGGATACATTGGAATAACAAGAGGATGGGGTGACAATACCCACGACCTTGTATGGTGGCTTATTTATTTGAGCGTTTCATGTTTAAGGCACTCTGTCATTTCAGATAGGTCCTCAAAAAATAGAAATCAAAGGATCAGAATATGGTCTCATTAAAAACCCCTTTCACCGGGAATTAAGGCTTTTCCACATTTAGGTGCTTCTTTTGCTCAAAGGTTCTCTTTCCAGTTCTCTCTGAAGTGAGCATGCTTTAATAATGGCGGCCTAGGTGCACTTTACTGGAACTAATTCATGGCATAAGTCCCCACTTGGGTGATTTTTATTGTGATGTTCAAATGTAGTAATTCACATGCATAAGTCTCTTATAAATGCAGTAAACTAAAGCCTGAGTTATTATTATCATTGAATTGAGGCTCACCTAACATCACGTGACTTGTTAGGGGAGGAGGCAGCTTGGTGTAGTATACAAAAGCCCTGGATCATATGAACCTGAGGGAAGGGGGTGGGTCCTCCCCCTTAGGGTGAGGGATAGGGGACACTGTAAGGGAGGAAAAGGCTGGAGTCCCAGGTGTGGGGAGGGTCCTTCTATGAAACAGCATCTTTGGGAAGTCCTTATTCACTGGAAGGGTGGTTTCATTTTCTAGTAGCTGCTATCTGGAGAAGACCCTTGTGCCGCACAATGTCAAATTTGAAAAACAATCTAGGCCAATAGATTTGTTTCATTGGGTGGCTCAGATAATGAACCCTAATTGTAAGACACTTTACTTATTGAGCAGACATGTTTAGTGACATACATATTACATCAATCAATCCCTAAAAATAGATTTAAAAAACAAAAAGATACTTTACACTCATCGCTTCTCAAAGAGTTCTGTGATAGCTATGCCTCACCTTTTGAATCCAATGGAAATGTGAAACTCAATTTCTTTGTGCTGTTTCCCTGTACCCTCTGCACAGTGTTTTGGAAAGCTGCAGTTATCTAAATTCCCATCGGGTGACATTGTTTAATCTAACATTCCCACTCTCATTTATGAAAATAGCTCTAAGGACACACCACCGACATGCTTTGAACTCTCTTTCTCCTGTTTGTGAGGGAGTTTCCAATCTCACTCCCTTTCCTCTCTGTTTTTTCTCCCCCCCCCCCCCCCCCCCCCCCGGGGGGGGGGGCAGGAAAGGACTTGGGCTACTTCCCCTAAGCAGGGGCTCATCAGGTGAATCCTTGGCCAAAAAAAGCAAGTGCTCTAATCATTGGGTTTGTTAGGCCACCCGGGGCTCAGACCTGTAAAAACTACTTCAAGTGACACACACACACACACACACACACACACACACATATAGGTGTGAAAACTTAGGTCTCTGATATTAATTGAAAGGAAAAAACTGTTGCTTTAAAATAACTACTACACCTATTTGCAAATAATGTGATGAAAGTATAAAAACAGAAACCCTCACCTAAGAAGGCTGCCAAAAAGATTATACTTTGAAGACAGTAAATAACAACGAAAAGATTGCTTTCAAGTCATATTTTAAAATCAAAAGGGTAGCTTTTTATGTTCTAGGCTTACACAAAGGTCTAAGCAGCACTCCCATGCCTGCTTTCTGAGAGCATTAGAAAGATTAACACCACATTTGCTTTAAAAACTGTGAGGTGCCTCCCTTCTTCAATCCAACCCTCTCTACTCCCTTCCTCAATCATATTGTCACATTATCACTCATCTAAGTTATACTTTATAAGCTGTCTTGATGTGCTACACACATGCAGAAAGTACACAAAGTGGATAAACTTCTACTGTCGATGCTGCCGTTGAGGTATATATTTAGTAAACATTTAGTTACATTATTTTATTTTTGTGAAATGAGAACTGATCGACCAAACCTTTCAAACAGACCCACCAGACGATAAATACCACCATATGTTTGATTCGCAGTACATTTGGGCATAAACACTTCAATTACAGCTTTGTGTTTAGTATCAAAAAACCTTTTCTTGTGTGTGCGTGTGTTTTCTCTACAGATCTCAGGCTCTGGATTAAATTTTTAAAAATCGCTTATTACAGATAAAGCACCTTTCCAGGTACTCTTCTGAGAAACATATGTATTTATGCACACAAAGGTGTGTACAGATCTTTTCACAAACATCCATATGATGCCTGCGCCGCGCTCTCTGCACACGTCCACCGAGTCCGTGCTCAGCTGGCCGCGCCGCCCGGGTGCCCGCGCGGACAGGCTGCCCCCCACCACCCGCGAGCCCCGCCGGCCTCCCCAGGAAAGTTAACCGGCGTTCCCGCACAGGCTGCCGCGCCAGCCTCCCCGCCCCCACCTAGGCCTCGGCCGCGTGGCCCACACCCAAAGCCACCCTGCACCCCGGCAGCGCGCGACGGTGGGGGTAGGGTGGGGCACCCAGTGCCCGTGAGGCGCCTCCGAGCGCCTGCGGGTCTTTATTTTTAAAAGAATGCGCCGCAAACGCCCAGCCCCCACCACCGCCGCAGCGGGTGGGGAAGGGAAAAGGAGCGAGGCCGGCGG
>PVKH010020887.1:0-14477 GCA_004027955.1 Chaetophractus vellerosus | reverse complement strand
AAAAAAAAAACAAACACAACAACAACAACAACAAAACCTTTTAGTGCTTTTATAGGATACACTAAAATCTATTCTGGGAAGCATTAAATTTACATTCAAACCACAATCTGGCAAGATATTAATACCACTTAATACTATAAATGATGGCTGCCAAGAAAACATCCAAAAAATGCAGAAAAACCTATGTGGACGTTAGTTTGAAATCCAGATTCTCTGTGTGCAACAGGGCTGCTGTAATTAAAAATCTGTTCAGGTTCGTATGATATAAATAAACCCTCAGCTTTCAAAGTGGCTATAAATTTGAATGCTAAATTTTACTCAAAATTGAAGTCAGTTTGCACTTCAGGGAGCAATTTTTTAAATGAAATATAGGAGTGCAAAATCTTGAGAGTGTTCAACCATAGAAATCTAATGGTGTGTTGGTGTCTTTTCAGTCAGATGCCAGAAGTGTTTTTACTCCAGTTTTTGGAATGCATATAGAATTTTGTGCATTGAGTCTTTTCTTCTTCTAATATATTTTGGGGGAAGGTCATACATGTACATCCTGCACTGTATTGTCCCCGGCAACCCCACCCCATGACTGTAAAGATGCTTACAGTGCTCTTAAAATCTCCCTCTTTCTCATGTCAGTGGTCATTTACATTGAGTCCATAAAACAATATTAAGGTTTTGGGCTCCACTAAACAACAACAAACATAAAATTTCCTCTTGCAATACTATCCTTTACCCACTCTGTAGTGCAGGGTCCAGCAAAGTGTGAGATAAGCAGTGGAGGTCTGGAGAGAGCCAGGGTAGAGGCATTGCATAACCTTGCCAGCTTCTGGTCCTTTTCATTAGCTGAACATCCGGAAATTTTGCAAGTGCAAATATTAAGAAAATACTGATTTGGAAATGCAAATAGGAATGGAAAAAAAGTCATCTGAACAAATCTATCTGATGAATGACTACAGACTGGCTAAAAATCTTAGAACACATTTCAGAGGAATGAAAAATATACATATATTTGGTTAAAAACAAATCAAAACAAAACAAAAACTGGGTTACTCAGAGTTAATATGTGGTATATATATGATATTTCTGTATTTTCCTTTGTATGCCATTCCTCTCCTGCCCTGATTTCTGTGGTGTCTTTGGGTCAAAATGTAACTGGGAATTAGTTAATGAATACATCAGGCCCTCTACTATAAAATCTGAAACATTACATTGGTTTATTCTATGCCTGATCAGACAACATCTTCTCAGCTCCATACCTAGAATGGACAGAAGGATGGATATATGAAAAAGCTAATTCCCAATTTTCCCAATGACTCTCTAATAACCTTTCATTTTATTCACTATATCGGCAATCGGTGATTTTTAAATATTTTTGTTGGTCCATGTTGCCTTTTCAAAGAAATTCTCAAAGAACGTTATACAGATAGATTGTTTGTAATCACAGAGAACCGAG
The DNA here is from genome assembly GCA_004027955.1 of Chaetophractus vellerosus. NCBI lineage: Eukaryota > Metazoa > Chordata > Mammalia > Cingulata > Chlamyphoridae > Chaetophractus > Chaetophractus vellerosus. Next base: position 13,030 of record PVKH010020887.1, on the reverse strand, counting down.
TTTGAATCTAAGCTCTGCTTCTTATTGTCAGTCATTCATCAAAAGGTGAGTGCCTTCCTTGTGCACTAAGGATACAAAGGCTACACTGTCCCTGTACCCATAGAGCTCACTGCCTGATGTGGGAAACAGACAATCCAACAATCATGAAAATAAGTGTAAAAGTTCCACTGCAATAAGTGCCACAAAGGAGAGATTTGTGGTGCTTTGTGTATCTAACAGTGGGACAGGTGACATCTGAAGGATGAGTAGGAGCTTTGACTAGGTTAACAACTATAAGACTATGGGTAGGTCATTTAATGTATCCCAGTCTCTTCTGTAAAAATGTAAATACTATGTACTTTGCAAGATTGTTAAAGGGACTAAGTGCAACTGCAGAGGTCAAGGTGCTTAAGCACAGTGCTTAGCTGCTCAATAAAGGTAAGTTTTCTTTTTACCTTCTCTTTCTACTAAACCTTAAGTTTCTACTTTCTCTATCAGGTCATTCTCTAGCTTATAAATAAAAATGCTGCTTGTTTGTAAACAATCAAAAGTGCAAAATTTAGAAGAGAAAATTGTCATAAAAATGCAAATTTAATGTTCTCACTTGACTGCTACGTAGGTAACCTGCTATGAAGACCATCTGTCTTTCCTGGAGCATGTGGGTCAAGCCATAAAGAAAATTGGCTGAAAAGCCAAACACCTGGGTTCTGATCTACATTCTTCCACTATCTAGTTAGGTCGCCTTGGGAAAATCACTTTCCCGTTTTTGGATTAAATGAGGTTCCATTCCAGTTCTGAACAGAAATTCTAGAGCTCTGAAGCAGATTCACTAACTTGACTCTCCACACTGTTCCTACTTCCATCATGATACTATTTGTATACACTCTATACATCCATCCACACATATATGCGTGCGCGCGCGCGCACACACACACACACACACACATACAAACACTTTTCCCAAAGCATTCCAATGTCTTATTCCTCTTGGTATCCCAACACAATGCTAGCACAAAGACAGACTCAGTAAGTGTTTGCTGAACAAATGAATGAATTAATGCACAATCAGGAAGAGAGAATTTTCCCAAGGCTGAATAAAGAAAAAACCTGACTCTATGAACAGCAGATGGGGGGAGGGGCAGGCAGGGAGGGGAGCATCATTCAATATCTGGGGACTGGGTATTGGGATAAATTAGCTATGATCAGGGACTTTAGCCGATAATTATTTTTCCAAGTTACAAAATTTTGCCTTGGATTTATAGAAGGGAAAAAAATCTCTTTAGTAGTCCAAAAAGTGCCAGCCTTTGGGGGAAAGGTTTGGTTAGAGGAAATGCCCTAAGGAACACATCTTACAGTGAGTTGCATTTGCCTTTAAGTTCAAAGAGAATAAATTAGAATCAGAATCTCATCCTATGCTTCAACAATGGGCTATTTTCCCTTTTCAAAGGAAATACTCTGCTCTAGCTTCCCTGAAAAACACCACCTTCAAATCTTATACATTATTTAATGAATTCTTTGGGGAAAAAATCTACAAAAGGAAAATAAAGAGTTTTACTTGGTCAAATAGAAAAACTGGGAACAAACAAAGGCTAAGTGATTAACCCCATGGCATACTAGTCTTCTCATATATAGAACTAGAAAATTAAATCTTAAAGTTCACAGTTGCAGTCAGCAGACAACCTTGTTTTATAAAATAAATACAGCCAAAACAGAGTCTTGAAAATATCAAGGTAGGAGGGAGATAAGACCACATCAGTATTTAATACTGGTAAAAGAGAAGATGTGCCATGTAAAATAGGACCCCTAACATTGCAATGCAATTGTAAATAAGACCCAGTTCAAATGGGATCCCTCATTCATATAAATTTTTTATATTCAATTCATACTTACAGTGGTGTGTGTGAGGATAACCAGAACCTAGTGTTTAAAATGAGTATAATTTGGATAAGGTGACAGCTGTGTAATGAACTAAGCAACAGAACAAAAAACATATTATAAAAATCTTGTAAATTAAAACTTTCTCCCTTTCTTGATTATGTTGACTTTGAAGAACATATTGTATAATTTCAGGGGCTGGGACAGTGATGAATCAAACATTTTGGAAACCTTTGAAATGCTGATGTATTTGTGGTTGAGTACTCAGTTTTTTTTTAAACCACCATATGTCTCAAACCCAAACAATCTCTGCCATGCATCAGCTGGACTTTAAGGTTTTTTTTAATCAAAAATATGAGTTTTTTCTCAGGCTGATTGGGGAGAAACTCACTTAATTCCACAGGATGACTAATGCTCCAACATAATAAATTCATTATAAAGTAAAAAGAAATATACCTCCACTTCCTATCCCCCAACCAACACTGAAGATATCTATATCTATACCTATATCCATCTATATATCTATCTATATCGCACAGATAAATTGACTAGAAGAATAATCATTTTAACATAGAAACTAGTGAAATTAGGACCTTTGTCTTCTTCACTGTATTCTCTTCCTAATAAAGAAAAGGAGGGTGGAAGGGGGTTGGCGAGTGGCCTTAAATTTCAGAATGAAAAAAGAATAATTCAAATGAAAAAAATCTGAACAAGAGGGTGGCGATGTCAAAAGGCACCACCAAGTGGTACACTGGAGGAAGTGCAGTCTCCTCATTCAGGCACAGCCAACTTGACCTCCTGAGAGGAAGCTGCTCACTAAGTCAGCAACAACTGCTACAAAGTCCGCGAACCTGGGGCAGCAGTGTGGCATTCAATATCATCAGTGGTTCATGGTTTTCAAAAATTAGTTAAGTAAGTACTACTGAAGAGGCTGAGTCAGAATTCTAATCCAATTCTTCTCATTTAAAATCCAGGGCTCTGATGCCTCCATGTAATTTAGCTTAGAATGGACCCAAATCTAGAAGTGATTTCAAAGAATTGCACAAAATTGTCTGGGGTTGGGGTGGTAATTTTTCTAAATTCTGTGACAGATTTACTGCTTCATTTTTTTAAAAGGACCAAAGTTTATCTGGAGTTTCATTTGCAATGCCTTCTCAAAGATTTTTTCTAAGTATATACATATAAATATATATGTACATATACACATATATACATATATATGGACACATGTATATACATATTTATGATTGTTGTAAAAAAATAGATGCTTGTTGTAGAACATTTGAAAAATAAAAATATGAAAGGAAAAAAAGAAATTACTGAAATTCCATAATTGGGTAAAAACCACTTACAACAATAAGTGTATTTATTTTCAGTCTCTCTACTTGATGTATACATAGACTTTATTTTCTTTAAATCAGGCTCATTCTGTATTTAAAATGTTCAAACTCCAACAACAAAATATAATTTTATATAGAATGATGAACTTTCTAAACACCAGAAAGGGATCAGGTTAATAAGAATACCCTAGTGTGTAATAATGCAAATTTGAATTGTGGGCTTCCAAGCAAATGTTTCAGAGGCGAATGATCCTCTTATCCCTTAATCTACTCAGGAGAGGCCTAGCTAGCTGCTATTATAGAAAAGAGCAATGGGGTGAAAAAAGTGGACTTGGGTTTACATCCTGGCACTACATGACCTTTGACAAGTTACTAATCTCAACAAACCTGTTTCCTCTCTTGAAAATTTGAGATGCCCATCTCTGTCCTGCCTAATTCAGAACATTTTCAGGAGTAGTAAATGAAATGATGTCAATGCCAACCCTCTCTAAATTACTCAGTTATACTAATACTCTTCAAGGTGCTAAGTATTCTCCAAGGCATTCAGTACACAGCAAGGCTTCTCATGGTTCTTTGTTCCAAAATTGAATGTCAAGCTTTCTTTTCTAAAAATTGAATAGCCGCGTAATTGATTTTGTGGCTTTTTTCCTCTCCCATTAGGATGCAAAATTTTAATTGGCTGGATTCACAGTTACCTGACTTTCACAATCATTTCCCCATGGTGGTTCCTACTTATTTGTATGTAAGGCTCATGCATAATTTCCCTTTTCCATAGGTCCCTGACTGCCTTGATGTACTGTTTTATGTCTAAAAACTCATCTCCTCTTTTTATTCTAACAAAGCATTCTGCCAATCTAATTTGGGGTAAATTACCCCAATACTATCACCCTGCTTGGTTTTGCAGCTCTCCCATTTCAATTCACATTTCTCTCAATTGCACTGTCCTTCCTAGTTGATCCAGAACACTTCCCCACTGTTATCTGATAATATAGGTAACTCATTTACACACAGAATTTCCAGTTATTCCTAATAGGATATTTATTTTGTTATACTTATGCCATTTCTAATACAGCTTTTCTAAAGTCCACCCCACCCCCAGACACTATTTTTTGGTCATTTCTAAAGGACTGGTAATTTGGATTGATCAGACCCAACTGATTATCTTATACTCTGTTTCCATTATATATATATATATAACATATATTCTTATTTTGTGAACCAATTTGTCCATTTAATATTTTATACAACTAACACTAAGTGAAGTCTCTCCTGTTCAATCTAGCTGGGGTTTTTTTGTTTCTTTCTCATGCTTAAATAAAAATTCCTTGGTCTCTGCCCAGTAGAACACCCTACTTGCAACAATAAGCCCAAGCCAGAGTGGATCATCACATGTCCACACACACCCTGAGTAAAGTATGCTTTGTTTTAACATACCCAGATACAGTTGCCAAAACTGAGCAGCATATCTGGAGTATATTATTTACACTTGCAAAGGTGGGACTGAAAACATCAATCAAATCAATATCCCTCAAGTTATAAACAGTAAATTAAATAAGTAGAACCATAATTAATTTTTTAAAGAAATATTTTTCACAACTAGACAAAAAATTCTCAATCAACCTTGAGTCTCATCTCTATCAATTTACCTTTATCCCATTCTATTTTGTGTGCACTCCCCCACCCTTTCCTGCACCAACTTGGATTTCTGCTGGGTTAGAGAAGGGCAGGAAAAAGGAGGAGGAGAACATTATCAAAATGAAAATGGAAGCAGCAAAGATAAACAGTGAAGGGGATTGAAAAGACATTTGTTTGTGAGGCTGATTAGAGTAGGGGTGAGCTAGGAAAAAGTTATTAGAAGACTCTAACATTGAATGTTTTGTTTCCTCACACACAAAAAATTTTTGAGATGAAAAAGAAAATCATGCTACATGCTACACTAACTTGTTTTGCAGAAATTAATGATAGCAGAGTCTCAAGGCACATGTTGTCCAATAATCTGCAGTCTTGGGCTTTTTTCCTTAATTTACATTCTTCCAAATCTCCCCACTACTTAGCATTTCTTCACACAGTATCCTTTGTTTATAATACAGTCCTAGATCTTCAAGGCCTGGTACAAATCTCATCTGACCTATAAGGTTAACCATGATGACTGCTTCACCTATAGACCCTCCCCTTCTGAAAAAACTTGCTCGGCAGTTACCACATGCTGCTGGCAATTTCTCCCAACTAGATGACATGTTTCTTCAGGGCAGAGAGCATGTCTAACCTGCCATTAGAGCCCCTTCTACCTACACAGCCAAGAATGATGCTTTCTATAGCTAGCATGTACTCAGATTTATTTATCCTTCCATCTATCCAACAGGAATTTATCCATTCACAAAAAAATGCTACACTTGCCACCACTCTTGTTTTGAAACATAACCGCTGCTCCTTTGTATATGTCCAACCTAGATCTAGAGGAAGATAATTGTGGCTCTTTAGCCAAACCTCTCAGAAAGGCCATCAAGAAGTGTGAATCAGAGCCCAGCCTGAGACCTATTCCTATGCCATAAGAGTGCTATGATGCCAAGGACCTGTCACGGTCTCTAAGGAGGATTTTCAGGGTGGCAGAGTGTTCCTCTGCCAGAACAGTCTTAGATTTGAATAGTTCATTTTACAAACTTGCCAGTTTGAGATGTAGAAATGGCATCACTACAAAAATGCCACCACCAATGGGGAATTGGGGAGCCTAAGTGATTAACTGTCTCTCAGTGATGGGCCATCAAAGATAAGAAGACCTATATATGTAAAATTTCATTATTCATCATGAGCGCTCAGGGTAAAAACAGTTTTGGCACCTTTTCTTGCTCTTAATTTTTTTTTTCAAAGAAAGAAAATTACTTACTGCCTTCCCACGTACAATGCAAAAGATTCAAAGCCCCTTCCACCCTCTTCCAGTGCGCAAGATGAAAGAACGCATATGCTATTGCTTCACTGTCTCCTCTCTTCAGGATATGTTCTGGGGGAAGGATTAAGCTTTTCATTTCTAGTAGGTACTGAAATAAAAAAGGCAGAAGACAGATGTGTTAATACATAGCAATTTGGAATTCAATATTGAAAATAGAGAAGTTGATTTCCCTAAAGCCACCATTCATAAGCATTTCATCAAACCTGCAGCCTCATAACTACACTTGAAGGCAATCACTAAAATATCCAGCAATTCAAAGTTTGCTGACAGATGATTAGCCTTGTACTAGTTTCCTACAGTGAAAATCAGAGGCTTTCAGACTAAGATAATCTAACCAAAGAAATATATATTCAAAAAGCATAAAGGAACATTGAGAAGACATATAATTTGGTATAATTTTGTAGCCATCCTGAAAATACATAAAACAGACACCTGAAGGTTACAAAGTGATGGGACTAAACCAACTGCACTAGAGAGACTTGAGATTGACTAGTGCTGCCCATTATTTTTTCTATACAGGGCTACACACAGCTTCTCAGATTCTGGAGAAAGGAAGGTTGGCAGTTTGAGCATAGGAATACCCAAGGGAGTAGAGCAGTACAGGGCCCAAACTGCAATGCTTTTCTAGATCCTTTCCCAATGACTGGAGGGTTCATTCCCAGCTTAAGCCTCTTCGTTCCTATCTGCTATGATGAAAGTGGGAGTACAGGCCGAGAATGAATATTCTTCCTGGGGGCTCAGAGATTGCTGTTTCTATGTTTATTCTTTTGCATTTATTATAGAAAGGGAGCAAACTTAGAAGGCTTTTTTTTGAGGGGGGAGCAGAATTTGTAAATGTAAACCTCTCTATGCTGGCTGGCATTTTCCCTGTGCTCTATTCCTTCTTATTACCTCCCCTCCCTGGTTCATTCCCAAAACGCACGTGCACAAATGTGCACATACCACCACCACTACCACCCCCTACCCGCCAATAACAACAAAAATAATCCATGTATCTCCTTTAAAATGGAGATTAGCAGGCAACGGAGGGATATATTTCATTAAAATGGGAAGAACTTGGCAAAAGGAAATACTATGAGAAGAGATGTTCAACAATTTTAAGTCAGAAATAATGGCTTGTGGATTTGCCTGCCATTGGAAATTTATTAAGGAAGGTGAAGAGTGGAAGAATTCTGTTATACAGAATGGAGATTATGACACAAATATCAGTTTTTCCTGATCACCTAGCTGTGAATTCATAAGCTCTGGGCATTGCCCAGTTGCCTTCAACCTTCCTTTTCTGTTGGCACACTCGTTGCCAGTGTGCACAGCCCAGCAGGAGCCCAGAAGTCACATTCTGGCATCTTGGTTCAGCAACTTAATCTTCTCTCACTTCGGGTCTGATATGTGAAGAAACCACCAAGCCTCTGGCCTCAAAGCAGTAAGACTGGAGCGCTGCTGAGAGCAGTGATAAGGGGTAGCTGGGGATGGGGGGTGATGGTGGGGGTGGGACAGAATGTTTTCTTGGAGGGCTTTCTACTTCTCCCCAGCCTGGTTAATGAAAGTTGTTTAATATTTTGATGGGAGCTCCTCAAGTATAGGTTCCAAAATAACTTTTTGGTCATTTGCCTTTTTGGAGTCTACAACTTACTACTTTCTTCCTACATCTTTTAAAACAGTACAAGACAAATATCTTTTAGAAAAAAATAATGATAGAGAATTATCTAGCAATCCAACTATCACTATATATGTATAAAGAATATCAACCACAATATAAATATAAAAGGTAGATTTTATGCACAGAGATACCTGGCTATCCTCTTGTGAAGCCATTATAATGTAATTTGCTACTGGCTGTGATGGTTTTAAAAGACCCCAAGGCTATGAGCCATGAGAAAGATAAACAACTTTATAAAGTGCTATGAAGTGTGTTAATTATTTCAGAGTAATTTAGAGAAGGAAGACCATTTGTTACCCTTTATAATCAACAGGAAAACAAAGGAGGGGAGAGGAAAATTTTCTTGCCTTATAAGATTCCTAGAATAAGATTTTGATTTTTGAGTTTCTAATAATTATTTACAGCTCTCTCCCTACCAAATAGTCACTTTTAAAAGGATTATGTTGTATGAAAACAACTAGCTCATGTTCCCAGGTATACAAAAATCTCTTCAGGGACCCTGAGAAGTGGATGGTGGCTGAAAGAAAAGTGTAAGTCACTATTTCCTTTATTTTTGTGATTAGGAAAGGCTTTCAAAATCGTTCCATTAACCAGCTGTGAGAGAATTTTTTTCTTGGTCTAAAGAACCTTCAGGAATAGGGGCACCTATAAGGAAGTGGGTCTGGTGGTCACTCACAATTGTGGGTAGAGGCCAAAACAAATTAGGAGGGGTGGGGCAAAGGAAACTTGGGGGGTTTTTAGAAAATTACCAACAAAATGTCTCTACTGTCCATATGGTAGCCTCTACTATGTGTCTATTTAAATTTAGAATAGTTAAAGTCAGATAAAATTTAAAATTCAATTCTTCAGTCCCACTTGGTATATTTCAAGTCTTCCAGTGCCATATGTAACTAATGACTACCACAATGGATAATACAGAGAATATTTCTATTATCATAGAAAGTTCTATTGGAAAGTGCTGTTATAGACAGTGGTTTCCAATCTTTCAAGTAACTGGACCAATTTTTAACATGAAAAATTTCACAGACACCCACAATAGGAGGTAAAAGTATCTATTGTTTGAAAATACACAATTTGACAAAAAGCTACAATAAATGCAATGAAATAAAAGTTCATTTAAAAACACTCTTGGCCACCAGGGCTTCTACATTCATTTGAAAAATAGTAGTACACATGTGTGTGAGACAGATGATTTATTCAGCCGAATAGGATACATATGGCTTCAAGGACATCTTCTGTAGCCCCAAATGTGGGCCGTGAGGTAATGCTGTTTCTCCTCTGGGCTCCCTCTGATCTGTGCTTATATATACTTTTTACATACCACCTTATACTAATTATCCATGTATCTTTCTTCCCAGTGGACCATAAGATTCTCAAAAGCATGAACCTTGTCGCCTTCATCTTTACTTCCCTATTGTACCTCCTAAAGTGCCTTGCACATTAAGGTTTTTAAAAAAAGTTGAGTTAAATTGAAATCTCACTTCCTAATAAGTCTTTCAAAATGAGCTCCCCTGGTCTAGAAATCAGCAATTTACCAAGAAAACTTATCTGTCTTCTCATCTTATCTATTTTATGGCAGAAATAGGCTATGCTTTTAAAGAAGATTTATACTCCTGTATAGCTCCAAACACAATGTTGGCCTTAACCAAATGATGAAGGCTAATAACAACAATGTGTTGTGTTTTTGGCCAGGTTTAAGATGGCTGGCGAGATCAATTCTCAACATGTGCAGCACTTAAATTAGAAATGCATGGAACAACATTTCACATCTTACTTGTCAAGAGAAAAATAAATGGAAGAGGGCAGATCCCTATCCACAAATATGCAGAAATCAATTAGAATAACTGTAGCTCACAAATCAGAGAACACTCTGCCTGTCTATAATAATTATTTGGTTTCTATTAGTTAAGCCAGCATTCTGTGCTATCCTGCCTGCCATCTAACTTCCTTCCCAGTTTCTCAAATCACAATGATCCTGAAGAACAGTTTTTCTAAACATTTCGGAAGCAACTTTTCAAATCTATTTGTGTCAGACTCCACTCCCTTATGCACAATATAGGAGCATATAAAGTTAAAACACACAAAGAGGGACTGAGGGCTTCAGTCTTTGGTGTGAGTAGTGCCTGTTGGAGATATTTGAGCAAAGGCTGGCTCGCCTGTCAGGAAAGCTACAGAACGTTGGGCTTTCAGAGGTACCCTAGGTGACTGGTTAGGTCTCTTTTAACTGTTAAGGTCTTATAGTTCTATAATAAATTGAGTGAAAATGACCCCAATGTTATCCTTTGTATAGATATTAATGCCAAATAATTAATTCATACCCCCTTTTGGGATTTTCAACCCCAAGAATTGCATAAGTTATATGATAACCATAGCAAAAAGATGAGAATAAACAATATGCAAGAAGAGGTTAAATAAATTATGGCACATTTAGAGGATGGCTATCAATTTTCCCAAAAGATCAGGTAGTGGGAGAATATTTACTAACAGGGAGAAATGATCATGCTACATTGCTAAATGGGAAGAAATCAATTTGCCCAAAAGATCAGGTAGTGGGAGAATATTTACTAACAGGGAGAAATGTTCATGCTACATTGCTAAATGGAAAGAAATCAGTCTACCATGAAATATACATAGTAATTATGATTTTGGTAATAAAAATGCATATGTAGGCATGAAAAAAACATCGGAAAGTCACAAATTGAATATTAATGATAGTTAAATATTTGATATTATGGGAGAGCAATCCCTTTTTTGTTTTTTTTTCTGTACTTTCCAAGTTTTCTGTAGGAAGCATGTTTAATTCTTCTCTTTTTAAATGTACGTAATATATATATTGGTATTTGTGTGTATATTACATATTGTGGCAGTTTGATATTATTTATGAATTTCAAAAAGAGATATTGATTTTGTCTGTAAACTGTTCTATTCCTCTGGGCATGGTACCTTTTGATTCGACCATGTCATCAGAGCATGCAGCGTTGAGTCCCTGCCCCCTTGGTGGGCTATATAAACAGACACTCAATCAAGAAGATAGAAGAAGAGACACAGGAATAGAGAGAGCTCCACAGATGCAGCAGAGGAGAGAGCTTTGATCCTGGGACCCTGGAGAGAGCCGAGCCATTCACCTGATAGTTTGCAGCTCAAGAGACCAGAGCCCTGAGCAGCTGAGAAGGCCGTAAGGAAACGAGCCCTCCAGCCTACAGCTGAGATTGGAAGAAGCTGGGTCCACAGAGCCTTAAAATGAAGAAGGAAGGAGAGACCTGGCAGAGGTCACCCGCCATCCCGCTTCAACATGTGGCAACAGAGTTTGGTGAGGAGGTAACCTTGAGTTGGACTCTTTAGGGACTTGTAATTGTAAGCTTTGACCCCAAATAAATACCCTTTATAAAAGCTAACAGATTTCTGGTACTTTGCATCAGCACCCCTTTGGCTGACTAATACACATATGTATATTATATATAAAAATACAAAGCTATGTTTTAAACTTGCATCAAAAACACACAAAACAAACCATTCAAACAAAAGATGCCGACAGCAGCTTTTTTGCGTGTACTTCAGTGCAAATGGTTCTAAAAGAGGCTTCAAACCCAGGGGAGATTTAAACAAACAAAAAAACAAACAAACAAAGAGTAAAGAGTTCAGAGAATAAAGCTATATAAAGCTATTTGGAAGAGATGCTATATATTCTGAGTTTTCAATGTTTCCTAGTCCCTGGGATCAGTACAGCACACAAGGAGAAGACGCAAGCAACCATTGCTCCCTCAGGTCATGCTACGATGGAAAATGAGATGTGCACTGCCAAGGTCCCCTATCTCAACAGTCGCTCTGAACCACTGTTTGAATCTTGGCTCTACTGTTTAGCTAAGAGACCTTGGACAGTTATTTAAATTCTTTGAACTTCAATTTTCTTATCTTAAAAAATGGAGTAATAATAATACACATCTTGCCAGCTTCATTTCTTGAAAATTAAATTAGATATGTAAAACATTCACCATAATACCTGGCACGTAAGTGTTCACTAGATGGTAGCTATTTTTGCCAATGAAAAAACAAAATGTTCAAATTAGCTGTAGATATAAATTGAGTTTTCATTTGTGGGTGTCCCACAGATATATGAGTCTGTTTTTAGGCTAAAGTACTTGAGATATTTTACCATAGGGACAACTGTTAAACGGTTGAAAAAACTGGCCACTGGCAGTCACCAACTGACCAACATGGAAACAAGCACAAAGCAAAACTGAACTTCCAAATTAAATCTGGTCATCTGCAGTATCACTCAGGGATCCTCGTCACAAGGTACCTTCCTGTTCACTTACTTAGTCATCATTTTGCTTTGCTTCATGTGAAAAATACAGGTACTCATAGTGTACCTCAAGGGAAAATCCATGGGATTGCCCACAAGTTACACCAAGGACACAGTATGGGAGTGCCACAGTGTACCCCAAGTGCATGAACATGAAACAAGCAAGGCCTTGATGATCCACAATCTTTTTAGGCATGTGTGTCTGTGTGTACAGTCAAAGAAACACAAAAAAAATTCAACATGGTAAATGCCTTAATAAGAGAAATACACTATGTACTAAGGAAGTGAATGGCGACCATTGTATCTGAGAAAGCATTACAGAAGCAGTAAACCCAAGGAAGACTGTGACATGCAAAGAAGATGAAGAAGGGAATTCCAGGCCAGGAACAAATCTGGGCAGTGAAATCAAAGCATCAAAAGGTATAATCTGGGGCACTTGAGTACTAACATGATAGTAATCGCCAACACAGATTGACCAAACACATGCCACCCATTATCTCAGTTAATTCTTGCAACAACTCTGTGAGGGAGGTAATATTAATATTTCTATTATAAAGACAAGAAAATGGAGGCTTTTGGAAGTTAAGTAACTTGCCAACAGTTGCACAAATAGTATATGATGGAATCTGCATCTGAAGTCAATTCATGCTACTTTCTAAGGAAGTGAAGCTGGAAAAGTAGGTTGTACAAGGCCATGCATGATAGGCTCCAGAGTGTTACCTTTACCCTGAGTTCCTAAGTGGTTTTCAAACGTTTAGATCTGTTCAAAGGAAAGAGGAAGTATAAAATGGAACAAGTGGGAGCCGGCTGTAGCCCAGTGGATAGGGCGTCAGTTTACCACATGGGAGGCCCCGGGTTCGGTTCCCTGGGACCTCTCCGAGCAGGGAGACCACCTTGAGAGGGTAAGCCGCCGTGGGCGGGGCAGAGCC
>PVKH010020886.1:0-14468 GCA_004027955.1 Chaetophractus vellerosus | reverse complement strand
GTCAGCTCTCACTTCCTCCTCCTTTCTTCCTGAGCTTCCTATCTAGTGTTGGGAATAGGGTGGAAAGAGGAAAACACATTGCTCCCTTTTAAGTGGCTGTCCCAGGTGAGCTTGCTGTTTTTCTAGGCTGGTTTGTGGTACTTCTCTAACACTCACTGGCCACTGATAGACAGAAAACACTTCCAAATTGTGGCTTTCCCGTGGGATGCTTTCCTTGGTTCTTCAAAGGGCTCTACTTTGGCCTTCCCCAATAAGTAGCTTGATCGGAAATTACTGGTTTGAGTTTGACCTGTTCTCCTCCATCCAGCCTCCACCAGTGGTATCCCAGCCACAGTCTCTTGCTTCTGGGGTAATCCCATTCATTAGGTATCCTGCTTCAGTGATGCCAGCAAAAAGCTCAAATGTAATCAGTACATGATTGAATGGATTGCACAGTGTTACCCTAAAATTCATGTTGACTGGGAATCTCAGAATGTCTCCATATTTGGAAATAGAGACTTGCGGATATAATTAGTTAAGATGAGGTAATACTGGATTAGGGCTTTCCCTAAATCCAAAATTACTGGTATCGTTACAAGAAGAGGAAAATGTGCACACAGAGGGAAGATTGCCATGTGAAGACAGAGACAGAGATTGGAATTATGCTGCCACAAGCCAAGGAATGCCTGGGGCCACCAGAAGCTGCAGGAGGCAAAAAAGGATCCTCCCTAGCAACTTTGAAGGAAGCTGGTCCTAACACCTTGATTTCAAACTTCTAGCCTCCAGAGCTGTGCGAGAATAAACTTCCATTCTTTTAACTCACATAGTTTATGGTAATTTGTTAAAGCATCCCTAGGAAACTAGTACAATGGTGAAGGAAAATCTACACATCCCTGCTACTTGCTTTTTGGCATTCAGCTCCACCATCTTCCTCTGATCTCTTTCTCCATGCCCCTGACATCGTTGGCAATCTGATGATTTATTTCCTAAGTATCTCTAAGGGGACACCAATTGAACATCTCCAATTTCTATGAGCACTTTCCTTGGGACCTTTTGCCCTGTGCTTCAGCAAGGGAAATACCTTGGCAGGGTGAAGGGAGAGGCTAGCACTTCCCTAAAGTGGGCCGCCCCTTTTCTCTCCCAGTCCTCTTCTATGAAATTGGGAAGGAGGTGACAGTGTTCTCAGCCAGTATTCCAGGGTAGGTACTGACCCACAAATTTGGCACTTTTCACTCTTAAGATGTAGGAAACTTAAAAACATTTGTTCTCATCTTTGGGTGTTAGTAGCAATACTGTGAAAATCAAGAAAAAGTCCCCCTTAGCACAACACTCACTTGTTACTTCAAATTTTGGTGTGCTTCCCACATTCGTTGCCAGATTTGAGTCCCAACAATTCTCTAAATTTTCAGGGCAAATGTTATCCCCACTTGAGAGAAGGGGAAACTAAGATCTAAGGAAGATACATGACTTGCACAAAATCATATAAAAAACTAATGCCAGAATGTGTGTTTGGAAATAGAAACTAGGTCCCTTGACTCTCTCTGCCTAGTGCTACTTCTTTCTTTCTTTTGAAAATGTCAAATGTATTTTTTATTAGAGGAATTATGACTGTATAGAAAAATCATGCATAACTATTACTATTACTAACATTACCCTATTACTAACATCTTGCATTGATACAATTGATGAAAGCACATTTTAAGAACTGTACTATTAACTATAGTCCATGGTTTAACTTAGGGTTTACTGTTTGTGTTGTACAGTTCTGTGGATTTTTTTTAAAATGTTTATTGTAGTAACATATATACAACCTGAAATTTCCCCTTTTAACCACATTCAAATATATAATTCATTGCTGTTAATTACATTTACAGTGTTGTGCTACCATCACCACCATCCATTACCAAAACTTTCCCATCATCCCAAATAGAAATTCTGTACTATCCTGGTGCTATTTCTGATACCAGATTAGAGAGTTAGCTCATTGAAGGCCAAGACCATTTCTTGTTTATTTCTGTTCCCCCAGATACCTGACAAAATAATACGTGTTCTGCAAATGATAAATAAATGGAAGAGTGAATAAAGTGACTTATTTCTAGATTTACCTTTGAATCCCAGAATCTCCAAATCAGAAGGGACATTAAAGCCCAGCTAATCTAACTCTTCATCTGATGGTTGAATGCCATCTACAAATCTAATTTCCTTCCCAACACAGTGCTTCAGCCTTATAAACCCTGAGATCATAAGCCTCCTTCAGCCTCTCCTCCAGTCAGGTACCTTTAGTTAATATAATAATGCCACAAGGGAGATGGCCTTGAATCTTCTAAGACCCAAAGCTTAGTCATCAGCAGTGGTGTCACTAGTTGCCAAGCACTGTGCTAATTGCTTTACCTGCACTTCCTTATTTAATCATCACAAGAAACTTATAGGGAACATGTATGATTATTATTCTTATTTTACAAATGGGGAAATTGAGGCTTAGACAAATTTAAATTGCTTTTCCAAAGT
This sequence comes from Chaetophractus vellerosus, assembly GCA_004027955.1. NCBI lineage: Eukaryota > Metazoa > Chordata > Mammalia > Cingulata > Chlamyphoridae > Chaetophractus > Chaetophractus vellerosus. Next base: position 11,981 of record PVKH010020886.1, on the reverse strand, counting down.
TACACAGATGGAAAATAATAATGTCATATTTTGAACCCAGTACTCTGCTGATTCCAGAGCCTGAGGTTTTACCCACAATAGCTCTCAAAGACTATCCCTAGGCTATGGTCTGACCAGGACAGCATATATTGGAGACATCAACCCCTCATTCAAGAATACTACACTTCAGGCTGCATACACCATCTAGGAAAACATTCTCTTCTATAATCAAAAACAGATTCTTGCTTCTCTGTAATGTCCTGAAAATATGGGGTTTGTGGCATTCTCTGTTTTCATGTGTGTTTCTCCTACAGGCACTCTCATTCCATGAATCTGCTGGTTTTAAGAAACTGATATTCATATCTCTCACCATTAAGATTTGGCAAAAGAGTGAAGAATGAGCACAACAAAGCAATTGATGAGTCACTGCTGTCAGTAAAAAAGGACTACTTGCTGAGATGATTCATGTGGTCCTGAATGAAGCTGAAATAGATTTCTTTGTACTCTTCCCATACCCAGAATCCTGTACCATGAGACGTTTCTCCAGAGAGTTACTTTGACATTGGAAGACACTCTGGGACCTGTAGACATTCTGCAGAATCATTGACTCATTAAAGTGGGAGAAGCTTTAGAAATCATCCAGACTGACCCCCTCACCACATAGACGAGAACCCTAAGAGAGGTAGTCACTAGCCCAACATCACACAGCAACTTACTGATAAGCATAGTGTAGTTTTCTGATCCCCAGGCTTGAATTCTTGACACTCAATACTTCTCCCTCTACCAACAATTTGACAGTTAGGAGGAGGTTATGTAAGAAATCTCATTTCCTAAGCACCTACTATATGACAATCACTGTGCATTTAATTCTCATTAATCATCATAACCACACTGAAAACTGATATTATCTTCATTTTATAGGTGAGGAAACTGCCAGAGAAGTGGCACAGCCTACACATAAAACCAGATCTCTCTAATTCCGAAGTTTATGTTCCCTTGCACTAATGCCATTGCCATAATTGAACCTGCTTTCTCTCTCTTTCTCTAGGGTCTCCTTTCCCAGAAAATGGAATCACCACCTACCCTGCTGCTCAAAACAAAAATTGATGGTCTTCCCTTTCTTTTAAACCCCACATTTAATCACAGTCCAAGTTCTGCACATGCTACCTCCTAAAGATCATGCTACTTCTTTCCTTCCCTACTGTCACTATCCTCCATCATGATTTACCATTAAGATGTGGCAAGGAGAGTGAAGTGTGAGCACGTCAAAGCAAATGGCAAGTCACCACTGTCACCAGGACTGCTGTAGAACTCTTCTGATTTACCTATCTATCTCCACTCTCTACACTGGAGCTAGGGTGACCTTGTACCTGACCATAACACTTCTCTACCTAAAACTGTTGCATGGTTTCCCAATGTCATTGGAACAAAACTCAAAATCCCGAACAGTACTCAAAGACCCTCTGAGAGCTGGTGTTTCTGTTCCCCTTTCAGGCCCTGCTTTCCCCCTTGCTCTCCACTTTGCCTCCAGGCCTTCCCACATGCTTAGGGGAATCTTTACCTGGCTAACACTCAGAATTCAGGTCTCAGCCTAAACTTCACTTTGCAAGTTCACCTTCGGGAACTTTCCAAATCAGTTTAGCTCCCCCTGTTAGATGCTCCCATAGCATCCTTAATTTAACCTTTTGTCTCACTCAACAACGTTGTAATCACATTATCCATAACTATCTTCCCCTGTAGACCATATGCTGCTCTGTGAGGAGTGGGACTGTGCCTTTCTCATGAACTCCGGTCTAAGCCCAAAGCCTGGCACATTGTGGGTGTTCAATTAATATATGGTGAATGAATGAATGAAGGGATTAACTCTCCATGTGACATGATGATCGATATAGGGAAACTGAGCACTTGTGCTACAGACAGCCTCTAATCCACCTCCTTACAGGGTGCTACATCTGGGGAATTTGCAGAAACCCTGTATCAAGTGTGATCTGTTTTATGCTACTTAATAGGTCTTTGTTGTCTCAAAATGAATGGTACCTCGGTAAACAATAGATGATCGGGAGGAGGTACTTGGATTCATTAGCCCTGGTTAGCATGATGAATTTAGTTATTGCATGCAACAGATTGACCACATTTTTTTCCTTTCTGTTGCCAAATGTTTAATGTGTGCTGGCTTAAGTTCCTACTAATGGTCCTCCATCAATGATAAATAACCACCAAATCAGCACATGTGCCTAAGTGTTGGCAGCGATATTTATATATAAACACAATGTGCCTAGATGTAGCAACTTAGAACCACAGAGTGCTTCGAGGGACTCTGGGAATCATTAAACACAACCCTCTTATTCCACAAATGTGAACACTGAACTTCCAGGTCAAGAGGGTTGATTAAGTACATGCTAAAATTACCTCCTTCACAATTCAAACTCATAGAAATGCTGGATAAAACATTTTAGAACTTCATAATCAACTCCAAAGCAAGGAAGAGAAATATCCCTGTGCCAGAAATTTAGAAGCAACCCCAGTGGTAAATGGAAGCTGAAGCTGAATTGTACTTGAGGGGACTAGGCCCAACACAAACTATAAGAACTGAAGTTTCAATGTTTATGTTGGGAAAGAATTGGTTCCCAAGACTCAGCTCACTTGAGGAGCAAAATCTAGGACCCCTGCAGGGACTAGTAGTTGGAATATGCTTTCCATCCATGAAAGGGGATCTAAATATCCAAGACATAGACCCAGGTAGTAGCCAGAGCAAGCCTATCCATCCTGGCTAAGGGTGGAAACACAGCATGCAGTGAGAATTCTAAAATTGTGCCTTACCAGGAGCAGATTTGACTTGTCTTATTAGTGTGCAGAACCAAAAATCTAGAAACTAGCATGAAAACTTATTTAGAGGGAGTGAACTCTGTAACGTCTTGTCAAAGACAACCATTAAAGTGCCCCATAGACCTGGAACAGGAAAACAAAAGGGAATTTAGACTCTTACAGAGTCTTTGGAAGGACTTGGGTAGCAAGGTCAGCAAGGCTATGGCTGGTTTTTAGGATATATGGAAATGAAGGCGTAGCAGGCAGGCTGCCACCAGTGAGCTCTGTTGCTGAGTGCTAAGCCAGTGACTCTCTAGAGCAGGAGTCAGCAAACCATGGCCTATGGGCCAAATCTGACCCATGATAGGTTTTGGTACCACTGGCCACCTAAGAAATCTTTTTATATTTCTAAGCGGAATTAAAAAGAAGAAGATGTGGTCTGCAAAGGCTAACCTATTTACTATCTAGTCATTTATAGAAAGTTTGCTCGATCTATGCTCAGGAGGGTAACTGGAAGGCACTGGCAAAACCTTACCTTTGCTTTCTGTCATTGCTCTTGCATCTTCCTACAGAAGCTGTGGCTGGAGACTAATAGCTTCTCTTTCTTTACCAGTTTTCAAATCACATGTGAGTGCTTCTTGTTGTCAAAACCTAACCAAGGACCGTGCTGGCAAGGGATCCTGGGAAATGTAATTCTCACACTTTATTCCTAAATGCAGTGAAGAATGTAGAAGGGGCAGGGATGAAACTGAGGTGGCAGTCAGGCAAACGTGGGAGAAAACCCCTATGCATGGTAACTCATGTGAAAGAAGAGCTCATAGATCAAAATTCCCATATATTATATATATTTCCATATATATTATATATGTGTGTCAGTGCATGCAAGAAGGATCACAAACCTTCCAAAATGGGAAAATTTATGTAGGAGAAATAAGAAATAGCATTGGGATCTAAAATGGAATCTGACAAAACAAAAAAAAAAAAAGATCAGGGAGATGGTTTTTTTGTTTGTTTTTCAATAGATATCAAAAAGAAACAAGTAAACAAGTAAACACCAAGATATCACTTCATACCCACTTTACTGAGTATAGAGCTTTGCTGAAAAAAGGGAAATGAGTATTAGGAAGAAGAAGATGCAAGAAGTAAGTGTGAGGAAAATAAAAACTGGCAAATCTGATTGGTAAATCTAAATAAGTACTGAATATAATGAATGAACAAGGATGATAAGAATAACAATAATTGATATGAATGTTTAAAATAAGCTGGAACTATAAATTTAGATAGCAATATTATAGTAGTTGGGGTAGAGAGTTGGTAGTATCAGAGAGATTTTAAAACATGCTAAGGTCCACGCCTCTTTGAAGAGAAGTATGTAGACACTGATTCACTTTAGACTTCTTTAGAAAACTTGAAATTAAGGTACATATGTTAAAATCTTGAGAATAACTGTTAAAAAATAGTTTTATAAAATTTCTAAATAAGAGAACAGAAAATAAAAGGACTAAAGAAGCCTTGATTATTCAAACAGAAGGCAGGAAAAGCAGAAGAGCAGAGGATCCAGAGGCTCAAAGGGGAGCCCTGGCAAATACAGTGTCTTGCAGCAAGTTAATGGCTCGGCCAGGACCACGTGCCCAAGGACAGGAGTCCCTGCTCATTGCTGCCTCATTCACACCAAGCTGTCTCTCTCCGTATGCCACTGTTAATGTTTGCAGAAGAACCATTGACAAATTTGTGTGCTCCCATAGAAAGTTGTGCTATAATTTGACAATATATTGAGAGGGAAAAAAAATTGCTTTGTATTTAAATATGCCTTGTTTAAAATTCCAGCTATGCCATCCACAAGCTGTGCGTCCTTGGGCAAAGCATTTAACTTCTCAGCTTGAAGTTCATAATTTGTTGAAATAAAGGGTTAGACATCAAATGATTCAATATGGTATATATATATATAGCAATATAGCACATGGTTTAATTCCTGGTGCTTAGTAAAAGTTCAATAAATGTACCTGGGATTATAAGCAAGGGAATTTCCAAAGTAGGAAGAAGGATGTCAATGCTGGAGGAGTATTGTACATCAGCTCCAAGGAATGTGGCAAAACCATTTAAAAAACCAATTAATAATGAGGTGAGAAGTGAAGAAGATCAGGAACAGGTTGGGAAGCATGGTGCAAAATGAATTAAATCAAGGGCTCAAGATTGAGTCTGAAGGGGACATGAGCGCATCAGCAGCTCCACTGCATAGAGCAAGCTGTGAGGCATGAAGACAGGTCTGACGGCTAAGCCAAGGTTGGCAAACCACAGGCCAGCCAGCTGTTTTGTAAATATAATTTTAATGGAGCACAGCCATACCCATTTGTTTACATATTGTCTGTGACTACTTTTGCACTACAAGGACAGAGTTGAGAAACCATGTAGCCCACAAAGCCAAAAATATTTACTATCTGACCCTTTAAGAAAAAAACTTGGCTGACCCCCTGGCTTAAAGGAAGAAGCATATTCAGATACTCTCCACTACTCTGTAAATGGCGAGGCCAATCCAATACCTTTAAACCAGACCAATCCATCAGGTAGCAGGGTCAATTAAGATGAGCCTAAACTGCTTCCAACCTGTTTGCTATAATTGCTTTCAGTTCTTTTTCTTTTGTCCCATCAGGTGATGACCTACTCTCTTCCCTCTATTTTTATCTCTGACCTTTGCTTACCTCTTGAAACTGATCGTTGAACCTGACTTCCCTAGTTCAATCTTTGAACCACCCTAGCGAACTGAATTGTGCTCTCCTCTGCCTCTTCTTTTTAATTAATTAATTTATTAATTAATTTTAAAAGATACTTAGATCACACAAATGTCACCTAAAAAACATAGGGGATTCCCATATGCCCTGCTCCCCACACTTCATACATTTTCCCACATTAACAACATCCTTCATTAGTGAGGTACATTCACTGCAATTGATAAACACATTTTGGAGCATTGCCACTAAGCGCGGATTAAAGTTTCCATTGTCGTTTACACTCTCTCCCACCCAATTCTGCAAGATATTATAATGGCCTGCATCTGTCATTACAATGTCATTTAGGACAATTCCAAATCCTGAAAATGCCCATGGATTACACCTGATTTTCCCTCTCCCTGCCCTCACAACCTCCAGTGGCCTCTGTCTCCTCTTAATCTGTCTGCTTTGTGTAAATGTTCTGGCTTCCATGAGGGAAGGGGACCAAAATTTCTCTTAGAACAGGAAACTTGTCTTACTCAGCTCTCATTTTCTCACAGTTCCTGACACTTAATAGCAAATGTGTGTTGACTAAATAAATACTGTGTGCTGACTAAATATTGTGGGAGGAGAGAGAAATCCAGACATTTGTAGAAAACAAGCTGGCCATATTGAAAAAGGAGGCAAGAAGAAAGGAGACACATACTTTGATTTCATTGCAGCCAATTGGTCTTAGGAAACTGATGAAAGATGAGATAAGAAAAGTAGGAAGGTTCCAGATGAAGGTTGGCTATGTATGTCATGGATTAAGTCAGGGTTCTTCAGGGAAACAGAACCGACAAGTTATAGGTGATATATAATATATTCATATATAATACATTATGTAAATATGATGAGATTTATTATAGGAATCAGCTCGTGTGACTGTGGGGATGGGCAAGCCTGAATTCCACAGGGCAGGAACTAGCCAGGAACACCAATGAAGGTTTTCAATGAGTTTCCCAGGAGAAGCTGGCTGAAGTAGAGATGGACATCCTCCCTTCTGACTGCTGAAATCATCAGTTCTCCCTTTAAGGCCTTCAACTCATTTTTTAAGACAGTCTCCTTAGTTGAGTGTAGATATAATCAGCCATAGATGCAATCAACCTACTAATTATTTGAATCCACAAAATATTGTCACAGTAACAATCAGGCCAGTGCTTGCTTGACCAAACAACTAACTGGACACCTTTACCTAGCCAAGTTGACACACAAACTTAACCATCACACCATGGTCAGACACCCAGATTTGATTCTAAAGGCAAGTGAATAATTTACAATCAGCTGGGACAAGCTTTTCTACTTGGTCATGCTGTTTCAATGTACCATGACTTAAAGGTAGGGGGATAGAAGGTGGCAGAGACAGAGACTAAGAAGAAGTGTTAAGGATTGTGCCATCCTTTCCCCATGCAGCTGTGCCTCAAAGTACAGGGAGCTGACACCTGTAAACTAGTTTCCAGGCTCCCTTGCCAACTGACACCTGGTTCAGTTTGGCAAAGGGCGGCACTGTTTGGAGGGTGGGATGGGGGAAGGTGCCAGGGTATTTTTATCCCTCTCTTTTGTTTCAGAAGGTGTCTCCTAGTGGCTGCCTCTCCTCTGCAGCCCCCGAGCTCCTGGGGCAGCCCTTTTGTTACATTCCCAATTCCCGCTGTGTGGCATTCTCTCCTGGGATCTGGTAGGTCTTCCCCATGTCTGAACAGCCCTGGGGTGGGGGCTGGGAGAATGCAGCTTCCTCTGGGTTGCCTCACTGTTCCCAGTTGCCCTTTAAGCTCTTCTAACAAGTTTGTCACTAGTTAATTCACTGTGTCAAGTTCTCGCCATTAAACTTCCTAGGTGGGTTCTGTATTTCTGACTGGACTCTGAAAAAGGCAAGGATGAGATCTTGCCTTTATTCATCTCTGTACCCCTAAGTACTTAGCACTGGCCGGACACAGAGCAAGAACTCAGTAAATAATTATACTTTCAAACAAAATCAAAACTTTCCTTTTCCAAATCCTAGGAACAATGAACCCAAGTAGCAAGGATGAAAGTGATAGCAAAGATAAGAAAGTGTTTTGGGGATCCGTGAAAGTGAAAGAATCACAGTAGAGTTATGTGTTGGGGGCTGCCACCCACTCTGGAGCCACGGGAAGCACCTTCCCATAAGATTTGGTCTAGACAAGGCAGCTGGAATACAGAAGGCACTCCAATTTGCTTAGGTAGCCCAACTTTAGATAAAATGCTGAAACTCTAAAAGTCTTGCGGTTCAGGTCTTAAGACATGGATAGCAGTTAATGTCTACAGAGCGCCTCAGCAGGAGGTAACAGAGATCTTAAGAAATGCAATACGGGCTCAGGCTTTGGAGGGTGGCATCCAGTTCCTAACCCCCAGCCAGTCCCTGGAATATTTCTTTTTTATCAGCCCAACCAGTCTCCACGTTTTGCTCAAACTTTCCCTAAGAGGCAGCATGATGCATTGGAGTGAGCATAACTCTTTCATCTGAAGACAAGATTCTCTTTTCACTTGGTTGCTTAATAATCTCATGAGCTTGGTTAAGTTATTAAACTCTTTAAACTGCCGTGTTCATATCTATAAAATAGAGATAATAACACCTACAGCACAAAGAATTGCAAAATCTGAATGAAATGATCTCATATATCAATAAAGAGTATAGTAGAGTGGTTAAGGAGATGTGACATGAAATCAGGCTTTGGTTGGAGATTCCACTTTACCCCTTATTAATTTCTCTAAACCATATTTTCTTCATCTGTCAAATGAAGAAGATAATGTCTACTTGATAATGTGTGAAGATTAAGTAAATGATTTTTGAAAATTGCTCAGCAAGGCACCTGGTATCTTGTAAGCACTCAACACTATCGTAACTAGTATGTCTTACTTGACCCATTTGCGGCACATGCTTACTGCACCTTTTAATCCTCACAGCACACCATGAGTGTTGTTATTCATCCCATTTTAAAGATGTTTATATTGAGGCTTAACTTGCCTAGGGCTACATAGTTAATTACATAGTCAGATCTGACTCTGACTCCAAAACCCTTACTCATGACCAATATGCATACTGCCTCTAAATCATTAATTCTTAATATGGTTTTTATTATTTTTGAAACATATAAGGTGCCTAGTACATACTGGTTATTTGTATCTTTTATTTCCCTACCTTTTATGTGTAAGAGAACATTTACCACCACCGAGGATGTACTACATTGTGAGTAAGGTTCAACAGTCATTTTCTCAAGTTAATTATTGTCATTTTGCAGGCTGATATACAAAGATATGTTTTCTTTTTTCCTGCTGTAGAGGCAGGAAAATTTTTTTTTCATTTTTAGTGCAGCATCTGATTTTTAAATGGTATACATTTTGGAGGGACTTTTAGGAAAAGTAACACAATGTCATATGTATTTTTTTCCAAAAAGTCAAGAAGTGGTTTAGAAAGAGCCATGAACTTGGAATGCAGGAACTAGGATTTGAGGTCCAGCTCTGGTGACCATCAGCACATCACCAGACCTGTCTGGGCCTCAGTTTCCTCATCCATAAAATGAGGGTATCGAGCGATATAACTTCTGGCATCCCTTCCAATCCATCCCTTCCAAAGGTTAATTTGCCCACAATGTCAATGTCGTTTATGATGATGATGGTAATAGAAGAAATTTACTTAACTGGGCACCAGAAAGCCTTCATCTGATAGCACTGTGGGCTCATATCTAGGACTTGGCTTGCAAGAAAGTGTTAGTCTAAAATTACAGCTCCCTCAAATCACATTATTTCTAAATATTAAGCTGAAGCCTAACACTTAAAAGTTTGAAGTTTTTATTATTTTGGCCAGAGTAGACATCCTGTTTTCCAGGGAGAAAGGGCTTTAATATTCACTTCTCTGCAAATCTACTTTCTCTCAAAATCGTACTTAGAGGAGTTAAGTGCAAATGAATAAAAAACATACGGATTGCATTTTTCTTGAAACTTATATGGGTGAAAAGTGGGAAAAGGGAAGAGAAGATGGGGAGGAGGAAGAGAGAGGGAGGGATAATAACAGAAGAGGGGGAGTCTGTTAAACAGAAAAATCTGAGCTCATTCCCTGAGACAACTGCCAAGTAAGGATTGTACCAGATTCATTATCACTCCCTGGTAGGTAAAAGGACTCCTGTGTCCCGTAAGATTGGACTCCAAATGCAGTGAAGTAGCATGATGAGAGGGGAAGACAATGCCTTTGGAATCAGACCACAGTTTGAACCCTAGGTTATTTGCTAACAGTGTTACTCTGCAAGTGATTGTCTCAGAAGCTCCATTTTTGCAAACGGAGAATGAACTTCTGGTGGAACTATCTCAACTTAGTCATCTGAGAATGTACTTTCTCAGTTCCGTCCTCCTTCCACCTATTATTACCAAGTCTTGTGAAAAGTCAACAACCTGCAAAAATAATTGTATGCCTGCTCTGGTATCACAGTGACTGCAAAACAATACGTACACAAATAAATATGTTATATCTGGTGGTAGGGGGAAAACAAGGAAAGAGGGAAATCTCCATTTCTCTTCAGCTTTTGTGGTTAAGGCAAGTTCCCATGTTTGGTCCCTTCTGAGCTATTCTTGGCCACCTCACCCTTGGTCTTGCTCCCTGTCTCCATTCAGTTCCCACAGCCACATGTCTTTCTAGCGTTTCCAGGGTTACCTTCTATTATTGCTTCTCTCCAATGCCTCTGGGCTTGGTTGGAAGGAAGGAATTAATTAAGGCCAAGTCTCCTCTGCTTCTCTCAGACCACGGGCCTGGCTGTCCTTGTGATGCTAATGTTTAGTTTCCCACCGCGAGAGTGGAAGGAAAGAGTAACTTATTATGGTGTTTGCTGTAGCTGTTGGTTCTGACAGGTTAAGTGGGTTGAAGACTGTAGTTAGTAGTAATACTTTGACGATGCTCTTTCACGACTTGTTAACAAATGTTTCACAACAATGCAGGATGTTTGTGTGTTTGTGTGTGGGGGTGATGTGTGGGAGCCCTGCATGATGTTATGCATGTTTGTTTTGTGAGATCACGATTTTTACTGAACACTTATAGTTTATGTATGTTCATGAATGAATGATATACTTCCATAAATTGTTTAAAAAGAAAAAAAACTCAATCCTTAAGACATTCTCAACTCTAGACTAAATTGAATTGACTTTCAAGGACCAATCTTGTTCAAATGCTAATTCCTAAGTATACATGTACTCTATGATTCAGTTTTTTCTTTAAAATTCATTTAATAAGACATGACCACCCACGTGTTAGATCTCACACATCTGACACCACGCTTTATGGAGTTGGTGTGTAAAGGCTCAGCCTCTGACCTCTGAGAAAGCGCTAAGGTTCAAGTGAAAGTAGCAAATGAACCAATGAAAGATGCCAAAGCATAATCTATTTAACCACTTCGTGCTTACAACTCCAAAAGAACAAACCCATACTCATTTATTCATTTTGCCAGGAGAGAAGTGATGATAATAGAAATAATGATAATAAAAACAATAATAAGCAATATCACCCATCCATTTCCTGAGCATCTACTATGTGCCAACACTGTATGAAATGCTTTACATGCATCATCTCCCTTGATCTTCTCAACAATTCTTGAAATGCATGTTTTGTACCCATTCTGCAGTTGAAGAAATAGAAGCTTGGAGGGGTGGTATAAATTGTCCAAGGTCACGCTATTCATTCAGAGCCAGCATTGGTACTCTTTCGCCTGATGGAGGAAGTTGAGGGCCTTATTGGCTATCTGTGGATGGGTGGTGGAGTAAAAAGGTAGTGAGGAAAGCAGGAAGTGGAAGTTCTTGCAAAAGACACCAGATGCCAGGGAGGAGGTGAAGGATCAGACTAAGGAGTGCTGCCAGCATTTGAGAGACTAAAGGGTATGGTTGAGTGTAGGGCAGCTCCAAGATTATGCCAAGTACCATCCTCATTCGGGGATGCTAAACTGGATCACCCCATCTAAAGGTGACTTCGTGAGCTCAGTCACAAAACTATATGAAAATTCAACGGCCAGGGTGCAGAACAAAGATTTGAAAAGAAAGTTGTGAGGAATACATTGTATGAAGCAACCAACAAGCTGTGGAAAGCTTTGCCTTCCTTCCTTCAGAAAGGGGAAAACTCAATTAATTGATAATAAGGAGTGATAGGAGTTTATGCTTAAGAATCTTCAGCATAGTAGTTACAAATCTAAGAGCCTCTGGTTTTCTGAGTCTGAAGCAATTAGCTCAAGTTCATGGTATCTAACAACTCAGAATCCTTCATACCATAAAAACCAACAGATTTCCAGTACTTTGCATCAGCACTTCTTTGGCTGACTAACACAGAATTTGATACGAGGAGAGTGAGGTATAGTCTGATACAATTACCAAAAATGCTGGAACAGTTTTATAAATGGGTAAGGGATAATTTTTTGGAGGAATTGTGAGATGCTTGATAGAAAAGACCTAGATTGCTTT
>PVKH010020885.1:0-14478 GCA_004027955.1 Chaetophractus vellerosus | reverse complement strand
CCCGGGGCCTCCCATGTAGTATGCCGGCGCCCTATCCACTGGGCTATCCAGCCGCCCCCCTTTGTTATTCCTTTGTGATGAACTCTGCCCTCTTCCCCAAGTCACCTTTGGAAATATAATTCCTGTTGGGAGACATTAGCAACCTCATAGGGTGCTACCCACCCTCGGTTTGAGAATCACCACCTGGGCTCAAGGCACTTCTAAAGATCCACCTGAGTAGCATCAAGGGTGACAAAGCTGAGCCAAATCCCCGGGGTCTTCTAAACCAGGGGTGTTAAATGCATGGCACACACATGCCACGGTCTATCCTGCTTCCACAGCAGATGTATCACCAATTGAATATTTATACTCTTTTCTGTAGAATCTGGATTCAGTCTCAGAATCCTTCTCAGAACCAATCGATAGGAGCAGGCTTGGCCATTTTTCATCCTTGGTCTTGAACTGTTCTTATGTCAAAACAAAACAAACGATTGCAAAGCAGAGAAGCAAAAAGGCAGGGTTGGAAGTACTGAGAAACATTTTCAGGGTTCCCGCGTACAGTAGGCCTTCATGAAACGTACACAGAGATTGATAAACTCCAGAAAGCAGAGCAAGAAAGGAGGGTTTCCAGGAGACTGATGAAATCATTTAGTTTCTTTCCTGTGCATTTCAAGTCACCTTTCCAAACACAGATGGTCACTAGCTTCCATTTTGCAGAATAACAACTAAGTAGAAAATATAGCTTTTAAGTTACAAATAATGACTATTCTATACTATTGCTTTTAAAAATTTTTGTGTGTTTTTTTTAAAATACTTTTTTCTGTTTTTTTTTTAAACCGTACTATTGCTTTTTAAATTTCTACATGAGTTTCCACGTATGCCAAGAGCCACAAATGCAATACAGAAGTTGTTCCAAATTTTAGGAATGTTCTTCCTTTTCTTTAAAATAGCCGTGCTCTGCTTCAATTTAATGCTGAAATCCCTTCCTAGGCTCCTATGAGCTGGGACAAACATTGTTGGCCTTACCTGCTGCAGCGCTCTCTGGATGTCAATACCCTGGCCCCAGGGCACGGCTGGGTTGGCCAGACAGTCCCCAGCATTCCCCCGGCGGGATATATCAATCCTCTGCCTCCGCAGACTCTGGAAAGCCTCAGCCATCACCTTCACCCCATCATAGGTGAGCGCAGAGGTGTACTGGTGGGAGGAATGGAAATAATATTAGCAAAGAGAGTTGGCAGGGAGGCAGGGTGAGGAGCAGCGTTGGGGATTGTGCTTCCCAGTGATGTAATGTGTGCTCGGGCCAGGTACAAGGTACACGGGGGAGGAGGGACGGTGGTGAGCCAAGGAGGCTGCCCCTTCCGTTGGGGGCTGCTGCCCTACCACACTAGCCAATGTTGCCCTCTATTATTGTGAATTCAGTGTTGCCAGATGTGATTTTTGAAGAGAAGCCAGAATTCTAGAGTTTTGTGTGCAATCTTGCAATTTTTAAAATATTGGTTCAATAGAAAAAAAAATGCATAGACTAAATAAAACATATCTGCAGGTTGGATACAGCTCATGGAGTACCAGTTGGTTTTCTCTGCATTACAGTCACCAACTGGGAACCGAGAGGAACTGTTTATGCCACCATCCCTTGTGACAGTAAAAGAAAAAAAAAAAGAATTCAAGAAGAGTGAGTTCTCAATTACTTCTGCACCTGGTTTACCCAAGTGATAGGTGTACATCCTACAAACTTTCCCTTTGTGCTTATTCACAACAACTCTTGATATTTTTCCCCCTCCTAACCAAAAGGAGGCTAAGATGTGATGAAACAAAACCAGGGTAACAGTCTAAGACAATATTTCCTGACTTTGGAATTCATGTCAACCTTCTGCACTAACTTTTTTTTTTTAATTTTTATATATTATACATCCCCCCTTCTGCTTGTTCTTGCTGTGTTCATTTTTTTTCTTCTGCGTTCCTCTGTGTCTGCTTGTCTCCCCCTGCTGGGGCGACCTGCCGAGTCAGCTCACTGGCGCGGCAGCCCACCCGCTCATGGGGGCTCGCCTTTTGCCCGCGAGGGCTTGCCTTTTTGCCCACGGTGGCATGCCCCGCCCACGTTGGCTTGCCTTCTCGAGGCGGTCTGCCCGTTTGAGGAGGCCCCGGGGACTGAACCCAGGGCCTCCCATGTGGTAAACGGGCACCCTACCAACTGGGCTACAGCCGGCCCCCATTCTTCTGTACTAATTTGTCCCCAATGCCTAGCATGTTGTCCGGAACATTGTAAGTAAATAATAAAGAGTTGTAGAATCAATCTATCAATATTTTTCCAATTTTTAACTTTCCTGTTTTTCAAAAAAATATTTTATATTTGGTTATTTTGTAAGTTGCTCCAATCTTTTGGAAGTGAGGTGGAGGTTTTCACAAATTAATTAACTTCTATGTGTTTTGCTCATTGTTTTAAGCACATTTGGATTTTGGATGCTTTATTTTTGGAGAGCAAAATCAGCTCAAGCAACTGATAAGAAGCATCTCATTTAATGGCCTGATATTCACAAAGAACTGACTAAGTAGTAAGAAAAAGTCTGCCAAGGGTTCATTGTTTGCCCCCAGATAAGCAAACTTGGCCTCAGAATTCTTCTCAACACAGTGCTCCACACAGCCATTGGCAAGCAATTGGATTTGACATGGGCAAGGAGAACAACTTGCTACACTATTCTAAACCATTCTCAAATAGATTTTGGCTGCAAGATTTAGAGGTCCGTTGCTGAGAAGTGAGAGGCAAATAGTCTGCATGCTGAGAGATAATTGAGACCTGACTCTCTGAATCAGAGATCTGCTGGGTATTCCTTAGTTAGAGTCCCCTGATGTTTAGCTGGACATAGGGCCAACCAGAATAAGAGCTGCCTCACTGCACAATACAAGGAGACCCCATCCACACAGAAATGAATATAAACAGCATTTCTTGTGGCCCTGCCCAGAGTAGAGACATGATTTTCCAGCCTCCCTTATAGCCAGTTGGGGCCAGGTTTTAAGTGTGGTCAATGGCATGTGACTGGACAATTTGTGTGTGACTTCTGAAAACGGTTTTTAAGGGATCAATTGTGCTTTTTATCTTCTTTTATTCCTTCCTTCTGGCTGGAATGCTGAGGCAATAGCTGGAGCTTAAGTAGCCTTCTTGGACTACAAGGAGGCAGCCATATGCTAAGGATGACAGAACAAGAAAGTAGATGAAGCTTGGGTATTTGATGACTGCGGAGCCTTTATATGAGCCCCAGACTGCTGACTTCTGAATTTTATTAACATGAGAGAAAAATAAAAGGTCTATTTTGCTAAAATCATTCTCATTCTGGGTTGTCTGAGCCTTGCAGCCTAGCCTTAATCTTTATGGACATATTTTTCTTAGTTCTTTCACCTTAGAGAGTCTATCCTTAGGTGTTTTCGTCTAAAGGCTAACACTTCCCAGAAATCTGGGACAGGAAAGAGATCGGGCTGGTCCTTTGCTGCCTGCCCCACCCCTCACCTTAGGTCTCTTCCAGTCCACCCGCGTGTGGTCTCGAGCATCGCTGTTCTTCCACTGCTGCATGATCTTGGCGGGGATGGTGTCTGTGTAGTTCACCAGCTGGAAACCTGTCACGTTTGCTCCACTCTCTTTGAACTTGTTTAGGTCAATGTCCATGAAGCCCTGGGAGGCAGGAGAGGAAAGAAGTAAGAACACACTGCCTGGAAAAATCAAACCTAAGCATGTTATAGACTCAGAGGACTGCCCATCTGTTCCTCAAGGTAACTGTTATCACTTCATTTGTGCACAAAGTTAGCATTGTGGTTAAGGGCATTTGCTTGGAGCCAGCCCTGCCTGGATTTAAATGCTGCCTCTGCCACTCACAAGCCATAATTCTGCAGCCTTGGTTTAAGTTACATAACAGTTTTCTTATCTGTACAGTGGAGGTTAAAGGGTTGTGATAAAGATTCAATGTACTGGTGCACATAAACTGAGTGGTGCAAAATAAATGATCAATATATGGTGGCTGTGATTATGATGATGGCATGGATCAATGGGACAAAACAGAAACACATCAGGAGGGGAAAGTCTCATCTATTCACTTCCCCCGCCCCACTCTTTTGAGAGAAGAGAAATCTGAAGTCTGTTGGGGGCAAGTTCCTATGCCCTCCCCAGGTAGGTCACCAACAAGTCTGCAGAAGAGGCTAGATTCTGATATTGGTCTCTGTCCCTGACCCTGTGCTCTTTCCCATACAATAATCCAGCTCTTCTTCACCTGATGAGGCCCAAGCAATTCCAAAATCCATGATGGATTCTTTATCGGGTGTGAAACTTTTCTCTCCATTCAGTTAAGTTCACTCAAACTCAGGAAACCTTCAACTTAGAAAGGGAACCTTGTATTTGTATAATGTATTTAATAATTTACAGTACAGTACTCATATAAACAGCCTCATTTCACTTTAACCCTTTATAAGGTAAAAATTCTTATGTCTATTTTCCAGATAAAGAAACTGAGACAGAGGAGAGAATTGATGTGCACGTATTCATTCAGTGAGTTAGCAGCAGAGAAGGGACCAGAACTAAGGTCATCTGTTAGGCAATTCATTTACTGGGTTGCTAATCATTCAAACATTTTTGAGCATCTACAGTGTACTACTCTAATAGGGAACAAAACAAGTTACATCCTGCCCTCATGGAGCTTATATTCTAGTGGTGAAGACGGACAAACACATATACAAGTAAATATGTGGTATTGTATAGAACAAGGCAGTAAACTGCTGTAGCAGTCCATGCAGAAAGATAAAATGGGACAAGAGGATGGGGAGATGTGTTTTGGAAGGGGCACTCAGGATGGCTCTCAGGGGAGGTGGAACAAGCACAGGATCCTGTGACTGAGCCCCAGGGCTATGTGGAGAAGAGCATTCTGAGCAAAGACCCACGGTGGGCAGAGGCTTGGCATGTTCCAGAAGCAGTAAGGAGATGGGTGTGGCTGTGGCAGCGAGTGAGGAGGAGAGGGCAGGGAATGAGGTCAGAGGGGCAGCCCAAGGCCAGATCATGTAGGGCCCATGTTAACCTGGGTCTCTTTGCAGGTATAATTGAGGACCCTGGGCAGGAGTTTGAGCAGGGATCATAAAGTCAATGTCTTTTGGCTTCACAGCTCAGGGAAACTGCCAAATCCTGCTAGTGAAATTGTAGAACGAGCAGGGGACCACATGGGGGAAGGGAGAAGGGAGAAGCCCTGGAAGGACAGCCAAGAGACCTGAGCGCTGGTCCCAGCTCTGTTCCAGCATCCCTATGGCACTTGAAGAAAGTCCCTTAATCTCTCATTAACTGAGTTTCCTTGTCTAAAAGAATAGACTTGATTATTCAAAGCCAAGCTTGGCCCAATACCTCTAGAGTTCTATGATTCCTAGTGTTTTCTATTTCATAAACAAACCCAGCATTGTCCTTGCTATTCTTCCTGGAAATGTGCTTTTCCTGACTGGCTCCTTTCCATATTTCATATCGGAGCTAAAAGGCCACCTCTTCAGAGTCTACCCTGTGCCTGGCCTGTTTCTATTCCCCTCTATGCACTGCTTCTCCATGTTATATACTAATTGCAAACACCTGCTCCTGGGCCCACGTGTGGGGTAAGCCAGCCCTGTCGGGGAGGTGATATGCCTGAGGCAGCCCTCTATCAATAACAGGTGGGGAGTTAGTAGATGAATATCCCAGGATCCTCTCTCCTGGGTGGGATCACTCTGGGGCATGTTCTATGCTGACTTCTAGAGATCCCGATTGAGCTCTGGTTGCTCACTGTCGGAACGGGTTGATCATCCCTTCTTGACTTCCCCACTAGTGTTTCTGGGCTCAGGACCCAAAGAAATCACTTGCACTTGAATCCTCCTCTAGGATCTGCTTCTAGGCAAACCAAAAATCAAGGCATCCTCAAATGCCCAGTCCAGCTGGTTCCACCTCAGTGCCATGTTAGGTTTTCTCTAAAGCACTTGTCACCATTTGAAATGATCTTATTTACTTATTTATCCCCTTGTTTATTGTCTGCATCCTCTCTCCTCCCATTTGGAATGTCAGCTCCTTGAGGGCTGGGTCTGTTTCTGTCTTGTTCGCGGATGTGTTCACAACACCTAAAACAATGCCTCACACAGAGAAGAAGCCCGATACGTATACGTTGAATAAATGAGTAGAAGCCAGGGACCTTCCTGAATCATGAATGCCAGCTGGCCAGGGGTTATAGAATCAGCAGGCAGCAAACACTGGCGGATGATTTTACTTGGTTGAAAAGAGAATCTTAGGGATGGAAATATCTTTTGAGATTAACTTGTTCAAACTCACAGTTTACAGAGGTTCAAAGAGGTCAGCTGATTTGCACAATGGTACTAACAAACAGTTAGTAAAGGTACGATCAGAATTAGGGCCTCCTAATGTGCATTTCCCAATGTTATGCCACCTAACAGCATTGCCATCTCACTACTGGTTAACAGCTAAATCACAGCTGAGAAATTTCCCACAATTTTTCGAGACTTTAAAAAGAACATTTTGTTCATAAAATAGCTATTGAGAGAATAAAATGGAAATTATCTCCCACAGTTAAAGTCGGTTGCATGAAAATTTGTAACCATCTCAGAGGTATTTCAAACTGACTGCCTCCATCTCAAACATAATGTAGGCCAGAGGTAACGGCAGAGTTTGTTCAAGCCTAAATGCCACTCAAATCCATCACCAGAATGTCTGACTGCAAGGCTAGTGGAGCCAAACTTCAGTTACATATAATCAAACTAATGGGGCTCTTCAATCAAACTCCTTTGCTCCCCTGAGATGGAACAGAAAAAGAATAAAATAAATTCATAGTTGTGATATTAGGTAGGAGAAAAAATGTTAGGGAATATCCTGGGGTCAATGTACAGTCTCTTAATTGCTAACATCTTCCCTCCTATGTAAGATTTCATGCTGGGAATGATAATCTCGAATGTCCTTCATCACTAGGATAATCATTTCTTATCGTTACTAGACATGATGTTTCCATAATGCAGGAAAGTGAACTCTGCCAATATATTAAGCTGTTCTTCACACAAAAGCGGAAATAAAAGTGTTAACCATTTGTCCACCAGTTTATTGGAAAATTCAACTCACTCTATTCCCCTAAGCGTTCTCATTAAACAGGGTTTTATTAAATAATTTCCTCATTTTCTTTGCCACCTTAAAAAAGACCTTGAGGGGGTAATTTTTGGTAATTGCTATATTTTTCTTTATAGGCTTTATTTGTGCTATTAATTATATAATATTGTATATGGATGCATCATTGCTAATTATTTTCTATTAAGATTTTAAATCACAGAATTTGTCACCACTATCTTTGAGCCATTTTGCCTATCTTATAATATGTCCCCAAATACTAAGTTCTTGCTCTGTACTCAGTGAATGTTGAATAAAAATGAAATAAATCCATAGGGTGCTTCTTTTGCAAATTATTCAACATGGGAACCGAGGTCTCCCAAACCCAGACTCTTTCACTGTCCCCCTACACTGGTGCCAGAAGCTGCTCTTTGCAGGGTCACTCTGCTTGGGGCTTTGTGATGAGTGAGCTCCTGGGGTGTCCGGCCACTACACTCCTGTCTGCTTCTTAGACACCTCTGTGGCATTTCCATGCTGCTCCGTGCACCTAACGAATGGGTGATGTGAGAAGGATGCTCTGCCCCGCCCGCCTTCCTCATTCCAGTGAAAGTGAACTGGCTGGCAGGCTGCAGGCGCTCAGGACAGCGGCCCCTAAGACGAGGGACACATAAGAACACCTTGGGGATCTTTAGAAAAACCAGCAACCCCCAAGGACTCTCATTCAGGAGCCATCGATTAGGAACCGGATATCTGTATTTTTACAAAGCTCTAATGGTAGTGAATAAAAAATCAAGGCTCAATATGTTAAAATGATAAAGTTCATCATCATAAGCACTCCAAATTACAACATAACTAACAAACATTAAGAAGGGGCATTGAGGGGAGGAGGTAGGTGTAAGGCGAAATGATGTATCATTTTTCTAATGTGGAGTCACGGAAAAGATTAAAACAGAGAAAGCAAGAAAAAGAGAGATGGGCATGTTATGTAGAGGTGTGGAGGAAACCACCAGAATAACCAAACACAGAAAAGCATTAAATAGTTACTTCTAAGAAGTATGAGATTGGACAGGACAGGTGTTTTTCATTTTATATTCTTTCATAATATCTGACTTTTAAAAAAATCATGTGAATATATTACCTTTATAATACTATTAAAATTTTTTTAAAAACCTCAGATATTTCTGATGTACCTCATAGGTTAGGATTCATCTCTTAGTTGCTGGAAAGTGGGAGAGAGTATAGCAAGAAAGGAATGAAAAGTGCATTTATTTAAGGTCTGTTAAGGTCCGTTTAAGGGGCCCTGCTTCATTTGTTATCTCCTGCCCTGGAATTAAAGAACGCTGGTGCTTCTTAAATGCTCTGTTAAAACACAGCTTCAGAAGCATTGCTTACAAAAATAACAGAAACCAGTAAAATGGCAAAAATGTCACTTCATACACATTGCATCCACCTTTTGAGAGTTTTGTGGCTACTACCATTTAAAATTGAAAAATTAAATACACACAAGAGTCACCTCTAGATTTATTTTAAACATTTCCTGAACTGAGGTAAGCATTCTGCTAAATGCTTCGTATGCATAATCTATTTAATCCTCCAAACAACTCCCAAGGGGTAAATGTGCACAGTAGGCGCTGATGCTTATTTGCAGTTCAGTGAATGAATGCGCGTACATCCCTATTTTATAGTTGAGGAGCTATGGTTCAGAGACCCCTGGAAACACCCCCGAGATCACACAGCAAGCAAGATTCTAGCCCTGGTCTAGCCACAAAATCTGTCTTCTTCACCAACATGTCACACTGCCTTGCCACTGGAGGAACATATGAGTTTAGCTTTAGGATTGCTACAGATAAGAGGGACAAGGAACCCCAAACAGTCTGACACAGTTAATAGCCCAGAGGAAATATCTCCTAAGCTAGAGTACAAGTCTTCAAATACAGTTTTCTCTCTTGAGGCAGAGAGAAGAAGCACCTTAGATGTCTCTCAAAGCTCTGATTTGTCTGAAGCCTATTAGTGCCCACCTACCCCACATCCATACTAGGAGTCAGCAAGCCTTTGCTGTAAAGGATAGCTTTACAAATAGTAACTATTTTAGACTTTGCAGGCCATAGAGTTTCTGCTGCCACCACTCAATACTGCCATTGTAGCACGAAAGCAGCTATAGACAATAGTAAGCAAATGAGTATGGCTGTGTTTCAGAAATGTTATTTATGGACAGTGACATTTGAATTTCATATGTTTTTAATGTCAGGAAATATCATTCTTCTTTGATTTCTTTCCAACTATTAAAAAATGTGAAACCCTTTCTCAGCTCACGGGCCATGCAAAACTAGGTGGCGGGTTGGGTATGGCTTACAGGCCATAGTTTGCCAACCCTTGATCTATTCAGAAGCAAGAAATTTGGAGATCGGATCAAACTCCTTATAGGGAAACTGAGGCCCAGAGAGGGGAATAGTAGCCTGAGTTTCTACAGCTGGTTAAAAAACTAACTGGAATTAGAATCTGCATCCCTCATTTACCCACTGTAGGAAGGAGTGCAGTGCTGAACAGCTATTTGAATGGAATGACTGGGAGTGACGTGCTCAATCAAGTAAACTGGTTAATATAATCATTCCATCTATCTTACATCAATTATAATTTTCATATGATTAAAATGAAAAGACATTTCAAATAAATATGATATCCTAAACAGATGTCTAACACTATAACTACAGTGGACATGCTTTCATCTTGCTGTGAAGATTTGGAAAATGCTTTAAGGATCATAAGAAGCTTTGGGCCATCATTAAACTATCAATTATCATGTGTACCTGGAAAGAAAAGAACTGATTATGTGCACATTCTGGGTTATTTAACCTCTTCAAGGCTCAGTTCTCAACACACAGATATACTAACACCTACATCACAGAGTTGGTATAAGGTTTAAGCACTTAGAATGGTGTCCGGCACATAGTAAGTGCTTAATGAATATTAGTTATTATTATTATCATTACATCCACCAGCATCATTAATGATGGGTCAATGGAGGTTAGGTGCTATTAAAACTGCTTCAAAACCAGGGCCGGGATCAGGTAAGAAGCCCGAGAGCACAGGAGGCAGGTGTATAGGAACACGGCTTTCTAAGGATGAAAAGCTTTGTCTTCAAAGTTGGATTTCCTTTTCTCTGGGATTCTTTCAAAGGGTCATGTACAAGCTATTCAGCCCTCGTCATCCTGGTTGTGTTGGCCCCATGCCCAAGAGAAGGAAAAGGGAGAAACCGCATTGTTAAGGGAAAGACGAGAAGAAGGCATGTTAAACAAATCCTGGGATGCTGGAAAGAGCTCTCCCTCCACCCCCTGCCCTTGAGATTTAGAAGAGGTAACATGAGAGCAAAGGAAAGGACTATACTTTATACCGTGAACGGCACAAACTGAACATGCCAAGGTCCAATACTTCAGATAAATTCTTAGAGAGGATGGTTACAGAGAAGTAAAGTTTAAAATCTTGTTACATGAGACCCTTGAAAAGTGAGGGTGATCAGCCTAAAAAATAATAGAAGACCAAAGGGGTAAGTGAAGGCAGTATCTGAATCTCAGAAGGGCTGTCATGGGGAAGAGGTGGAGGATGTGCTCTCTGAGGCTCTGGAAGGTGGGCCAAAACCAATGAACGGGTGGATATCAGGGGGGAGGGCAGATTTTACCTGATACAATAACAAGAGCAACACTATAGTGCCTAACATGTATCAAGCTTGTACTCTGCAGAAGGCACCCAGTCTAAGTGCTTAATTTGTATTATCTCATTTAATACTTAACAAAACCCTGTGAAGCAGGTACTACTATCAGCCCCATTTTGCAAATTAGAAAACTGAGGCTTAAATGGATGGAGTAGCTTCTGCTCAGTGTAACATGGTAGGAGGGGCCAGAGACCATAGTCCTATCAAGCAATGAGACTCCAGGGCTTGTGGTCTAACTACTCCTCCAATCAATCTGATTCATGTATCTCTGAGGTCCTGCAATAGGCAGTTGGAAGGGTCTGCAGCTTTATAATAAGAGCGAATTAGCTGGTTTCCATGAGACCAAATGCTGTTCTTCAGGCCCTTTGGTCCCTGTAGGTACCAGGCTTCCTGTTAGTCACTTTATATATATTGTCTTATTTCATCCAAACACCCCAATTCTTATATCCATTTTTCGATGAGAAAACTGAGGCCAGAGAGGGGCTAAGCAATTTGCAAGGGTTTAAAACCAACAAGGCCGGTTCCAGGGCCCATGACCTCAACAGCTACCTATATCCTAGAATTCTAGCCCAGATCTCTTAGACTCCATTATATTATCTGCTTTTCTGTCTTAAAAAGAGGGGCAGGTAAGGAAATAGAAGACTTCTTGTTCCACATCAGCCCAGCCACCTGCCAACATTGGTGCTAGGGTATCCCTCCTGCTTCTAAGTTGCTGGTGGCCAGGGGTTTCCATTCTCTTGCAGAGCAACTGCAGCCACTACTTTGCATACGTGCAGTGGCCTAGAGGAGGCTGGTACGGTGGGGAGAGGCACTAGGGCCTTTCCAAAACAGCCAAGGTGTGTAGGAAAAAAGGATGCAAACACCCAGTGCTTGAGATTAATGAGCAGCTTCTCCCTTATGATGAATGGAGCCAACGCAGCTTGAAAGGCTGGAAAACTAGAACCCTAAACTGCACAGCTGGAAAGGTCCTTTGGATAATTTTATTCCTATTGAAAGCATTGTGCCAATCTTGAACAAATTGAGAAACTCAGAAAAAAAAAATGTTTTCCTGAGTGATAGTAAGTCAGTGATGGAGTTAGGATGAGCCCCTGGGCTTCTGGTGCACTCACTGTTCCAAACTTCACATAAATTAACTCATTTGCCTTTATATTGTGAGAAACATATTAATATCTACATTTAGAGCTAAGGAAACTGAGGTTCAGAGAAGTAAAGTGACTTGCCCAAGGTCTGCCTTAGTAAGTGACTGAGGCAGAATTCTCAAGCAGTTTCAGGAGGAAGGGGGTTTATTTCCCAGCTTGGCTCAAATATTGTAATAGCTCCCAGAGTGGTGAAGGTCTCCCCAGTTTCGGCAGCATAGCTCCATGGGGAATGAGTCTAGTCTTCAGAGTCAGAGGGGTTTGCGTTCAAATTCTAGTTGTAGCCACATGACCTTGACAAAGTTCTTTCAACATCTTGAGCCTTGGTTCTTCACTAATCAAAGGGGAATATAATCCCACTCTTCTTGCGGAGACCCAGAAACTCTCGGGCATCTCTGAGGGTGGATTACCCTCAAATGAAAAGGGAATGGAGGGTGTGGGTACAAAGAGTATCAAGACTTGGCCTTGTCTGATGGGTTGCTCGGACCACCCAGAAGAGGACATGCTTTGGGATTAGGATTTGGTTTCCCACCCACCCGTGCCTCCTATCCCTCCAGGGACCCTCTGCAGGGTCAGTCCTGGTTATCACAAGGTTATCCATGTGTTCTAACCGGTACAGAGGAGTGAAGTGAGAGCAGAGGGAGAGAGGGCAGGCTGTGTGGGAGGGAGAAGGGAAGCTGGAATGAGCTCCGTCAGTGGGGAGAAACTCTGAAAGGGGGGCACAGAGAGGAGGAAGGGAGTCTCTGAGCCTCTTGCTCTCTGTCTCTCACACTCACACACACAGAGGCACACGTGCACAGTGGAAATAAAGGGCAGGTATCAGGGTGTGTGTGTGTGTGGGGGGGGGAGCAACAAGAAAGAACAGAGCAAACTATTACTTGAAATCCTGGCCCAGCTCTTCTGTGTAACTCCTGGATTGAACAAGTCACCTCTCTGGGCCTCCAATGTCTCGCTTTGTAAAATGAAGGGGCTGGATGAGATGAACTCAGAGTCCCATCAGCTCTAACTCTCTTGGACTCTTTAAACAGGGGTGGGGCACACTGCACACAATTGCTGGCTGCATGGGTGCTCCAAGATCTTTCCTGCAGCTGCGTGGGGCTCCACTAGCCTCTGACCACCACACTCTGGCGGTTCATGTGGTATTTACGGATTTGAATTACGGCTGCAGGTGATGGCGTTTCTCTGGCATTATTTTTAAAACTTTGTTTACGTGTGCCAATCTAGCTGGAATATAGGCCATGTTGCTTCTAGGGCAAAAGCCAGGGCTGTGCTTCTTGGTGCTTCTCGCATGAGCCCGGCACAGAGCAGCCATGTGGATGTACTTGGTCCGGGTTTGATGGTCATTTGGTTTGTTGGAACCACATCTTGTGGAAAGGCACTGAGGGCATAAGGAGGAGTCCAGGGTGGAGTTGCAAACAGAGACTAGCATTTCCAAGTATGCAGAGGTGTTTTGTGGAGGGGCAGCAGACGGGTTCTGCAAGGGTCAGAGGGCAAGGGAACCAGGTGGATGAGAGAGGGACAGCGGCTGGGCCCCATTCGAGGAAGACTGTGGAGACTGTCAGAGCCTTCCTAGAAGAGAAGGGGCTGCCTCAGAGTTGTGAGCTCCCCATCCCCAGGCATCACTCAGGCAGGGCCCACCTCTATTTACGTATTTGCATATTCACAACTCTATTCATATTCTGCCTGTCTTTTTTAGCATAGACACAAGAAATTTGCCTTTAAATGCATGTAATACATGCTGTGCAAAAGCTGTTTATTTCCTGAGAACCCATTTTACTCCCTTACTCATTTATTTAATGCCTTTTTAAAGAGCACCTATACGCGCCAGATACTGGGAATTCAACAATGAACAAGGCAGACAGTCCTTCCTCCAGGAGCTTACAGGAAAATGGGAAGGAATACAAATATTTGTGAATCAGTTGTCTATTTGCAATTATGGTCAATGAAACATGCATGGGGCTATGGTGGCATATGACAGGTAGATAAGATTTAGTCTAGGAGAGGGGTTCAGGGATCTCAAAGATACTATCTTGTTAGGAGACATTAAATGACTTCCTTTCTTACTACTATTAATAGTGATGACTGATGATGATAGTAATAACATTTTTTTGAGGGCTTATTTTGGGCCAAATATTGCCAGTAGTGCTTTATTTACATTATCTTCCTTAATTTTCATAACACCCCATGAAGAGGTAGAGAAAATCACTTTTACTTTTTTATAAAGCTCAGAGAGGGTAGGAAACTTGCCTCATGTCACCCAGCTATTAAGTTTAAAGTCAGAATTCAAACCCCAGAGTCACCCTAACCAACTACTGTGCCACCTACCTCACCGGGGGCTGCAGTAACCAAATGTGACTGGATGTGGCATGGGGACAGTGGGAAGAGAAGAGCTGAGAAGAAAGTGGGTGAGTGCGGCCTTCCAGAAGGAGTCGATAGATTTTAGACCATAGGGGAGCAAGGAAATTAAAGAACAGTTTCTTCTTAAGGCTGATCTGGCAAAGGGGCAGCAGGGAGCTGGGGGCTTATAGTAGTTGCCATATGGACTCAAACTTCCAACTCTA
>PVKH010020884.1:0-14476 GCA_004027955.1 Chaetophractus vellerosus | reverse complement strand
TCTCCTCCCAGGCCAGCTCACTTTAGGCAGGAGGCCCAGGAACCAAACCCTGGGATCCCTCATATGGTAGATGTGTGCCCAATTGCTTGAGCCACATGCGCTTCCCTCTAGGCCTTCTCTTTAGGAGAACCGCAAAGAGAAGCTGACCTCTCTTCCAGTTTACTGGAAAACTCACAGTCCACTTTATATGCACCTTACAGCACAGCACAGGTGTGGGTGCTTCCAAGCCCTCCCGGGCAGCGCCCCCTGAGGCTCAGCACAGAGGCAACCCCAGGAATTCCGCCCCCACATAAGGCAGATGGACAAAGAAGGCCACACAAGCTGGAGTAGGCAAAGAGACCTTAGCTCAGGGTGACTAGACAGGAAACGGGAGGGCTCTGGATATCATCTAGGGAATTAAATCCTTCACACGGCCCCTTTGTACTGGGAGAGTGTGCAGTCTGGGGGGCAATGGAGGTGGGCAGAGGGAGACGGAAAGTCCGGGCTCGGGGCCGGGGAGGGTGGATTCTCTCTTCTCACTGACTCACCTTGTCTTCCCGAGGCGAGCCTCATAATTACCTAACTAATGGGGAATAATGACACCACTTGGATGGGAGTGGAGAGAGGGGAAGAGAAAGGCATGCGAATTCATTAACGATGTGCGAGGGGCTTAGATAGCATCTCTGAAGGATCATTATTACATCATTTCATCCTGTTCCCCACCTCCTCCCACTAATAGGAGACAGAGGAATACCAAATAACCATGTAATAATACATTGCTAGACAGACAACAATGCCAGAAAATATAATAGCCTGCTAGGCTATGAAACTCCCCCAAAGATATATTTAAAATGTCACCGATGCATAATGTAAAATACGGATTACAGGTTCATTTGTAGGGCGCGATTTAAAATCTATACAACTGTACAGTGGCGTTTCCCACTGGGTTTGAGTTTTAGTGGTCTTTTTCTGAATATAAAAAAAAAAAATTCTCTAAGTAATTCCAACCCAGAAATGCAAACTTCGAGAAAACAGTTTACTTCATATTTTTTCCTTTCTGTTTTCATCCGTCTTGAGGCTCTCCAAACCTAGCATCTTCTTGACTTGTTGTCTTTTCCTCAGAATGTTTCTGCAGGCTTCACAGGAAGCCTAGAATGTAGATTACACCTTTTGGAGATGTAGCCTGGCCACATAAGGAGACAAGTAGTTGAAATTTGTGTCCAATTGCTTGTTTAAATGACTTGAGCCAACATCTTAAAGCCAGGACAGCAGGGGCTGAGGATTTCAAAAGTTGGCAGGGGCCAAAATGACAAGGCTCAGCAGTCACCTGGTGAGCTGCCAGCCCTGACTGGAGGCCTCAAAAAAAATAAACTTTCTCAAAGGACACAAATTAAAAGTCATGTTTCAGCATCCATTAAAACCAAATTATAGGCTTACATCGCAGAGTGAACTGCTTTCATTTTCATTACGTTTAAGATATTTCATTTTGAATATGTTGCATCGGTTGCTAGGAAAACCCTGTGTGGAGTTGTCATATATGGTGATATTCTTTTTCTTTACAAGGGGATAGTCACAAAGGTATAGTTCTTCTCTCTGCGTTTTTGCTGCAAGGGTAGAGGATTTCAGTGTTAGAAAGTAGGAGGCAATTTGGGGTAAGGGTCATGGTTTGAAAACATCACCCCTTTCCAGAAAAGATTATAAACCTGCTGATCTGAGCAGGCTCACAAGAGTTTGATTTAACCCTCTTTTATTTTTTTAAAAGTGTATGTATGTACATACACACACACACACACTTTTAACTTGAGATAATTGTTGACAATTTTATATAATAATCCAGATTTTTAACTCTCCTAGAAAAACTAGAAGGTATTGCTGCTTTGGGCCCTCCCTCATTCCCAGATGGCCCCAGTTGCCTGGAGCCGCAGGACACCTGCTTCCTACCCTCTCCAGTCCACCTCAGTCCACAACTGGCCCACTTCACTTTCCTGACTGACCCCAACAAGTATTTAAATTTGCTGTCCCCCGTCCCCCACTCAGGGTGTACCATATTCTAATTACCTTTAGAAAGATTAAATATTTATTTTTTATTTATTTATTTATTTTTTTATTTATTTTTATTTTTATTTATTTATTTTTTTTTTAAAGATTTATTTATTTTATTACATATCTCCCCTTCCCCCCGCTGCGGCGATGCGCCGAGAGTGGTCACTGCGCAGGCGCGGCTTTCCCCGCTTGTGGGCGGTCTCTGCGTCCGTTCACGGCCGGCGCTTGCTTCAGTTTGCAGGTGGCTGGCTGCGCTCCATCCGCGGGCGACCTGCCCTGCCCGTGGCAGCTCTTGCCCTGTCCGTGGCAGCTTTTTGCCCTGCCCACGGCGGCTCCGGCCCACCCATGGCGGCTTGCCATTCTCAAGGCGGTCTGCCCGCTAGGAGAGGTCCCCGGGAACCGAACCCGGGGCCTCCCATGTGGTATGCCGGCGCCCTATCCACTGGGCTGTCGAGCCGGGCCCAGATTAAATATTTTTAAGGCATGTGTGCACCATACTGGTTTACCAGAGAATGGAACGGGGACTAGTAACAACCATCAGCCTTGTATGTCATGTTACTTTCAAAGGGGTATCGATAGGTATCAAATAGTTCCACTGGTTTCAGCCCCCATCAGCCTGGTTTTTGCCAATGGTAACCTCATTTCTCATTATTCCTCATTGGATGCCTAGAGATAAATGCGAATTATATTATTTATTTGTGGCTAACCCTGGGCTGCCGGGTGGCGTCTCGTCTGTCTGCCTCGTTCACAGCTTTCAGTAAATGCCAACATGAAGACTTGAGTTCTCGTCTCTCCTCTGCAGGTTTCGAGATGCCTGGGCCTTCATCTGCAGGCACTGATGGCCTTTTCTCCTTCTTCTCATTTCAGGCCCTCCGAACCACCACAGCCAGTCGACCCTGAGGCCCCCTCTGCCTCCCCCCCACAACCACACGCTGTCCCATCACCACTCCTCCGCCAACTCCCTCAACAGGAACTCGCTGACCAACCGGCGGAGCCAGATCCACGCCCCCGCTCCCGCGCCCAATGACCTGGCCACCACTCCTGAGTCCGTTCAGCTTCAGGACAGCTGGGTGCTAAACAGCAACGTGCCCCTGGAGACGCGGTAAGTCTCCACTGCCGTCGCCCGTAGAGTCACACTCTGCCGTCGCCTTACCCCAGACTCAGCCACGCAGAGCCACTGGGTGGCTTGGAGTGCTAGTGGGGCAGAAAATCTTGGCATAAGTAATGCAGCAAGCTTGATCACCTCCTTGTTGTTCCCTTGGTAATTTGATGCTGGACGGTAGGTTGATAGGTATTTCTTTGTTCACGTGTGCCCCCTTTTAATGCCTGTTTACTCTCTTAGATAGCTCTTGTGTACCCAACTAATAGAATTAGCATAACATATTTTTATTCAGAGGCTCATGGGAAACATGCTTATAAGGGTATATTGACTGAAAGCTCCTGATAAATTATGCATTTGGCCTTTCTTGAAGTAATAAATGAAGACTCATTTGAAATTAAGTGTTTGGGGAGACCTTGAGAAACAATCCCTAATTCCAGACTGACAGAAGTATAATTTTAATTTATATTTCATCCAACACGCAGGCTCACTTTAATCCCTCCTGTACACACTAACAGCTTGAGGCCTGTGGGGCAAACAATAATGTATAAAAATAAACAAGGAAGAAGGTGCAGCACTTACGTGGGGAGGGAAGAGTTTCCGAGTGATCTCCACCTCTGACTTGGGTTTGTTTTGCCCTTGCAAAATGTCCTTTTTTTCACCTTGGCTTCTAGTATTCTAAAACCATGCACACTTTAATGACCTAAAGGAAGGTACATCAGTCCCAGCCTGGCTGGTTGGAATGTAATTGGCAGTGAAGGCTGTGATGGGTGGGCCAGATATTGAAGGAGCCTTGTTGCATCCTCCCCAGACATGTTCACGGTTTGTGTGCTCCAATTGCTATTGTCTCCTTGCCCAGAAGAGCCATGGGGACTAAACAGACAGAAGGGCTAATTCATATTGACCCGTCACAAAGTTCTCAAATAGTTTTTAAACTTTCATAACTTATATTTGAGGAAAGACGGAAATAATCTATAATCTTCCTGGTAATGACCAGTGAATTTTCTGCAAGAGCTGGAAGCAGTTTTTTGAAAGCCAGAGTGTTGGATGGTGTTCCTTATCTACAATAATTTTTATAAGGTCTTGAACATTAATGTGTTGTGTACCATTGTCACTGTAATCACTCCAAATTTTAATACATTTTCTATTTTGACAATTATAGGCTATTTTAAATGATGCCTACCATCTTAACCTCTAAAGCTTAAAACATAAAGTCAATTTAAAAACTCTGTGTCTACATCATATATAATAGATATATTTAAACACCTGCACTGATAGCATAAATCTCCTAATAAACAGGTTTGCTGGAAGTTTTCCAGGCTGACAGCTGACTAGTCCACCAGGCTGAACTCAGGATATTGTCATAGTTGATGGCAGTCTTAAAGCCTGGATGAGGTTTTCTGTCTTTTTCCTCCCCATACTTAAGAAGTGTTCTAAAGTTTGTGGGGCACTAGTCCATACATTTTTTATAGTAACGGGCTGTTGTTTGAAAAATAGTTTCTGGATATGAAGGCTACATAGATCGGACTATGTGAAAAAGGGGGAAGAGAAGAAGAAGGGTAGGGAAATGTAGCAATAGTTGTAGAAAAAGGAGGAGGAGAATAACCAGTTGTTATTGTGTACTTTGTATATGCCAGGCATTGATGCTTTGTGTGTATTTTCTCATTCAAGTCTAAAAACAGTCTTCTGAAGTAGGAAGGAACCATTTTTATTGCCATTTTAAGGGTGCAGAAACTAGGGGTAGAGAGTCAAAATAACTTGCCAGAGGTTTAGGCTTCAGAGAGACAGTAAATTATGAACCATACTGAATGGAGCTCTGCTGATTCCTACACACAAAATGAGACGGCAAAATGCCTGATGGGTGAACAGCCCATATCACAACCCTATATTTATTGGACTAATTGTTACATTTACAGGGCAAGATTCGCCAGAGTGTCTGCTCCTCAAAGAGTCTCCTCTTGGTGATAAGAATGCATACACCGCATGCACGTATCTCCCATCTCCTGGTTTCTGATGTAATCGATTGTATTTTCAGGAAATTTATCTATTTTTTAACAAATTTTTTTATTAGAGAAGTAGGTTTACAGAAAAATCATGCAGAATATACAGAGTTCCCATGTACCCCCTATTATTAACTCCTTGCATTAGTTGAGTACCTTAGTTACAATAGATAAAAGATTATTATGTACTATTAACTATAGTCTATTGTTACAATGGATAATAGATGATGATGATGATGATGATTGTACTATTAACTATAGTCCATAGTTTACATTTGGGTTCACTGTTTGTGCTGTACACAGTCATATTTTTTTTAAATTTTTATTCTAGTAACATATATGTATCTTCAGGCATGTTAGCAGCTATTTGTAATAACTTGTCCCCTTGAAAGGACCAAAAAACAAAGCAGATCACATTCCTGTTTTCCTGACGATAGCTCTCCCAGAATTTACTTTCTGTTTTGTAGAGTCCTTCTGCAGACTGTTTGGATTGTGAACATTTCCCCAAGGATTATGGCTTCTAAAGGATGCTTTTGGAAGAGAAGAGGCAAGAAAAAGCAAAACATGTGGCAGGGGGCGGGGGTGGGGGTAGATAAGATTGCTAAAACCTTCTAGCAGAGAAACAATTAAATCCCAGGGTGATCATAAAAGCTTCACAACTGATGCTTGAGCGGTGTTTCGAAGGGTGGGTTAGGAGTTCACGTAGTAGATAAATGAAGAAAAGTCAAAGATTATATCATATTATTTTCCCATTCCCCACTGTTTTCTTCATATAGTATTGGCAACTGAACACTGAACAAATTCAGTCATTCAGATTCTGAAATGTTGTGAGTTTATTGGAGTCACTTTCTCACCCATGAGAGAGAATATAGATATGAGAACTCTTCTTTATAGGAGTATGATGCTGTATAGTATCCTATTCCTATCTGGAATACTAAATAAGAGTGGGTTAATCATATCTAGGAGAGAGAACCATGGAAGGCAACGCATTTTGCAGCCAGATCACTATACAGTAACCACTTTCAAGAATGCGGTGGAAATTTACAGACAGCTTCACTGCCTCTACTCTCATTGATACTAACTTTAAGGTGTGTTTTGCTAACCCCAGGAACTCTGACAAGTCCAATGTGTTTCTTTAGACTAGTGGGGAATGGGCTCTGCATTGCTCTTTTGATGTTCCCATCAGTCTTAATGAGGCATGTTAGATCTTCTCTGAACTATGCTTTTTCCATTTTTTTATATGACAGGTAGAATTGCAGGTGCTGATTAAAGAGGCATTGCCAGAAAATAGGTCTGTACGTATTTGGAATTTAACACAAGCGGAAAGTATATGAGGAAAGTTCTCTATCAATGTTAAGCATGTAAAAATAATGCATATACATTTCTAATACTAAATGCAGTCAGTTCACATTTAAACCATACTTTAATCAAAGAAAACACAAGCATAGGGGAGAGGAAATAAGTGCAAGCATTCTGTGCTGTCTTTTCCAACTTAGTATGTAACCAAAGTACTCTGCCCCTCCATCTTCTTCCCAGCCTCTTCACAGAAGGTTGGCACAAAGTCCACTTGCAATATTTGGTTGATATCACCTGTTTAGTCCTTCCTCTGCTGAGAGCAACAGGGTCAAGAATCTTCCTGGTCTGCTGCTTCTTTGGGAGTTTCTGAAATCAGCTTCTCTTGTCTTAAACAGTAGAAAGTAGCTCTCAGCCAGAATCTAACTTTCCTTCCTTTGAGTGTTTTGCTGAAGTGAGCCTCTCTGAATCATCCAGGCAGCAGGTCACTAAAGAGAATCCCTAAGCAGAACAAAACTTCCCTCTGAGTTTACTTTTGACCTGAAATACTGGAAGCCTTAGTTTTAATCATCAATATCCTCAAGGTGTGCAGAAATATGCAAGTTGTTTTGCAAAATAGCCATCTGTTATGCATTCAAGAAATATCTGTGAGAACCTACAATGTGCTGGGTAGGTTCTGAAGAAGGAAAACAAAGGCCCTGCCCTTATGGGGATCCTAGACTGGATGTAGACAGATCATGAAGAGATGATTATACAATTGCCTCTAAAATGACATTTGTGGTAAGCACCATGCAAGGTATCATAGAGAAGGCAGTCCCATGAGGAACTTGACATTTAAGTCGAAACCTAAATATGAGTAGGTTTTAATCAGGCTTCAAGAATGTTCCAGGTAACAAAACAATGACCCATTTGGGGAAAGAAACACAAAAGTGATGGACGAGAAGGCAAGCTAGAGAAGGTGAGCAAGGGCAGGACAGCACAAGGCTCTCGGCTGTTTTAAGATTTTGGACTCAACCACAAGGACAATGAAAAGTCATTAAAGCAGGAGATTAAAATAATAAGATATAGTGTTGTTTTGTTTTTCATTATGGTGGCTGTTGTGTGGTAAATGGATTGGGGGATGGAGTAGAATTTATAGCAAGACCAAAGGTCCCAGTTTGGAGGACATTACAATGTTCAGATGGAAGATGCGTTGGCTTTGATTAAGATGGTGGTATTGAACATTCATAGATATGAGACATATTTGGAAGGTAGAATCAATGGGAATTAATGATTGCTAGGATATGGAGTTGAGGGTTAGGAAGCTGTTAGTACAAAGACCAGTTCACTAACTTATGAGGCTGGCAGCTAGTGGTGCCATTTATTGAAGAAGTAACTGGCCTGGTGGCAGAAAACCAAATTTGTT
This sequence comes from Chaetophractus vellerosus, assembly GCA_004027955.1. Taxonomy (NCBI): domain Eukaryota; kingdom Metazoa; phylum Chordata; class Mammalia; order Cingulata; family Chlamyphoridae; genus Chaetophractus; species Chaetophractus vellerosus. The sequence continues at coordinate 6,657 of PVKH010020884.1, read as the reverse complement.
TTGGCCATATTAAATCCAAGATGCAGCAAGAGAATTACATGTAGTTGTTTTTGGCCAGCCTTATTTTGATTCTAAAGTAATGTACGTAATGCAGAAATTTATCCACTTACAAATAAAGGCATTTTTAATATATACATACCTCTTAGCAAGTGAGTATTATCTTTCAAAAAGATCTCCCCAGAAATTTTTATAAACATTTCAACTATTTTACATGATCTTAAAGGTCTGCAAAGAACAACTTTTCTTTATCAAATACTTTTTGTTTAGCTTTACAAGCATGAGCCCATTTAATCCCTTTAACAGTTCTGTTAGGTATATGTTACTATTCCTATTTTAAAGGGAGGGAAACTAAGGCTTGTGGAGATTTAGCAATTTACGTGTTACCTGATTAGTAAATGGCAGCGCTGGGATTTGAACGTCAGTCTACATGACTCCAAATTCGGTGTTGTTCACTGCCACAAGATAATTCCTTGGGGAGTGAGGGGAGGTGTATTTAAGCCTAGCCTGATGGCAAACAACAAATTAATTTGCCCCGGCCACGGGAATGGGTAAAGTCAACACATTATAAGTGACATAATGCAAGAAATGATCCATGTGATAAAGTCTAGCCCATTACCGGATGAAGAGTTAGTCACTGTCAAAATTACAAGCCAGGCAACATGTAAGGGAGTCTTCCCTGCAGCCCTGCGGGCTTGGTGGCAACGCAGGGATGGCAAATCTGAGACCTCACTGCTCCGTGGTGGTGACAGCCTAGGATATGTGTGAGCTGCTTTACAGGGGTTTAATACTCTGCATAATTTAAAGAGTAAGAGAGAACTGGTACCACAGAAATGAGAAGCACTGTTTCTTTCTTAGTAATTTGTAGATATTCTATCATCGAAACAAGGCTTGGCCCAATTGGTAGGATTGCTGGGGCTGGCTGTTTGGCCATCCTTTGGAAGCCAGTGTTGCTCCTGTTAGCAGAAAGCCTTGGAGGTTCTGATGAAGCATTGAACACCTTGGGTTGGATGAGCGCTATCTAAGGGATCTATTTTTGGTTTTAGAATTTCAGAAAACACACTTCTCTGTCTTCGAAATGAAGTGATCTTAGTCCAATCTGGATTCTTTGTTGGTAATGCATATTTGGGAATCGAGACATGCGACCTTTAGTAAATAAGGTTTTCACAGAGAAGCAACGAGATTGTCGAAACATCCTTACCATGCTGAGTCTGAAGACTATTCCGAACTTGTTCTCAGATTGATTTTTCTACCTAAGGATTAATTTTCTGACAGAATCCCTGACAGGCTTGATCTTGAGAATATTAAACCAAGGCAACCTGTTTGCTTTATTTATTTATTTATTTTTTTTTGGTTAATGTTTTTGAGTGAGGTTTAAAACTAGCATTCATTCTGGGAGAACCAAATGCATCGAAGCACTTTTCAAATCAATAGGCAGCTTGATTTCTCCATATTGCAAAACATTATGCCCCCTCTAAATTCTCATCAGAGGCAACATGGAAATTAATGAGACCTTTAGGTTAGCCTTTCAAGCTCAGCCTTATTTTATAGCTTTACCTTGCCTTTTTGACACCATGATCCCGCCTGGCCACCAGCAGCATTTCACGTTGCAGTGCACTTTAATTTTGCAGTTTTCTTAGTCTTCCTTGGAAACTGGCAGCTTATTAATCTCAATAACTGAGCTGCTCAATAGGCAAACTCACCAATGAGAAACCGGGCTATGTATTTTTTTTTCTTGGCATATGGAGACAAGGCATTGGTTTGCTGGATGAAAGCCAAGGGGGGAATGGTAGAGAAAAAGCCAGTTAGGAGAGGCACCTAGTATACCACATCGCTTTCTGACTATTGACAGGAAAATAAAGAGCGCCTAGCCTAAGCCACTGCCCTGCAATTTATGGTTTGCACTGTTCAACACATTCAGCCCATTAATAAGAAAATAAATAAAATGTTGTGGCACATGTGCAAATTACAATGTGCATTAAGAGGAAACAAGCATCAGGTCTCACTTAAGACCGTTCCAGCCTGCTCTTGGCATGGTATGGCATCCTGGAAGCAACTGTGAAGGTGGAGGTATCTAAGGAGAATCTGTCCTGTTAAAATTTGGCTCCTTCTGTAATTTAAAAACCTGTTAAGTGTATTAAGGCAGCTGGGACTTGAACTTCCTATTGCAAGTTACTGCAGCTCAGCCGCTAGAAAAATTCCATCCCTCAGCAGCCTGTGCCGTGGGGACCCAATCACTACAGATGGAGGCCACCTTGTGGCCATGCACTGAAAGCGTGGGACTCTGCCCTGGGTCTGTGTAAATGCCTAAGATACTTGGGTTACATTCACAGTTGAAAAAAGCCAAATATTTCCATCTCTGTCTGCGCTCTTTCGCCCATTCAGCTAATATCAACTGTCATTCCGTCGGGGCATTTCCTGAAGTCTCTCCAGAGGCTGTTTTATCTGGCTCAGACAGGGAGACTTGATGAAGCGCAAGTCCTTTTCTAATTCTGGCTCCCAACGATCCTTTTCTTTCTACAGAAGCGAGATAAGGTGTTCAGGGTTCTCCCAGGCAGGGGAAGTAGGCTCTGCAACTTTGCTGAAGGCTCCTTTGATTTATTAGTCTCGGCCTCGCTTGCCTTTGTGAGTTGGGATCTCGTGTCCCCAGACCTGCAATCCGTCACCAGGCTCTCGGCCAGCTTGCTCAACTGGCGCTGCACCCTTTAGATGACGTGGGACTGTTTAAGAAACTTCTTGGATAGTTTTTCTTTTTTTTGCCCTTCAAAACTCCACCAAACAATTCATGCCTATTCTGATTCTGGTTTGCAAATATTCATCTTTAGAGGTCTTGATGATGCTAAGCACAAAGGATGACCCTTAAAATTGTGTATTTTTTAATCCCTTATGGAATCAGGTGAGTAGTCAGCAGATGCCCCCAATCTCTGTCATCGGTATTTTAACTGTGGGAGCCTTATATTTAAAAGAGAATGGTGGGGCATATCGGAATCCCCTATATTTTTTATGTAACATTTATGTGATATAAGTATCTTTAAAAATTTTTTTTAAATATATATATATTTTTTTAAAAAAAGAGAGAATGAATAGCAATGCTTTCCTATTACCAATTTGTTAGTGCCTCAATTGGGTGGGAGCTTCCAGGACAGCCTGTTTCTCAACAATTAGTCCTTCTGTAAAGATTTTGCACACCGATGATATAATGCTTAAAGGCTTGTTTTAAAAATTAATTGAACCAATGGATAAAAAATCCTGTACTGAGGAAAAGGTAGAAAATATCACCCCTCTTGCATTGGTATGTGCTTATATGAGAACTGAAAGGGCAAAGCTTAATTTTAGTGGCTTTGCAACCTTTTATCAACCCAGATCCTCTCTACTGTACTTGGGAACATGGGATCAGAAGGCATAAGGAGTCATTGAGCTCATTTAAGAGTTTGGTGGAACCCTGGGGAAATCTACCCCACCCCTAGCCCCACCTCTAGTCCTACCCCTGCCAATTCAATAAAATGAGAGAATGGATTTAAGAGCTCTCCCCCTGGGAATGGGACAGTGCTACGTGGCTGTGAGCTTTCTGGGTGTGTTTGCACTGATTGGCATTGTCCTACAGCGGCATGCCAAGGGCAGAGGACAGCAAAGAGCAAATTTCCGAGCTTTGAAACCTCAGAATCCACGTGAGTAGGGGAAATCGTGGCCATATTGAAGATCTTTTCTCTTCCCCCAAACCACTGAACACTCTTTTTCGGTTTTGGCCTTTAAACCTCATCATCTCCTAAATGCCTACACCGTGTCAAGCATTATAGTAAGCACTTTATATTATGTTATCTGATCTCATCTTCACAGAAGCTCTGTGAGGTAGGTACTATTGTTCCCTGCCAACATATTGGGAAGATGAAACATGGAAAGATGACGAATCTGGGACAAAAAATCAAATTCTGGCAAAAGTGGATTCAAGTACTTTAAAACGAAGGCATTAGGATTCTGTCTCTCAGCCTTGCTTGTCTGTTTTCCAATGTCTTTAATAAGTAGTCATCCTTTTGTGATGTCCTTATGGGAACTGCAAGCTATATTCTCACAGCTTGGAAACCTAACAGGAAGAGGATTTCTTCTTCCCAATACTTCAGCAGCACTCTTCTGATTGAATCTCATTGAAACCAGCAAGGGTCACATGCCTACAACTGCTCCAACCCCTGAGACCTGGAGAACAGGTCTCACTGATTGACCAGTCCTGCATCAAGTGCTCAGTAGAGCCAGATAGTGGGGGAGGAAGAAAAGTGGTCCATAGCAAAACAACGTGCCCTTAGGCCTGGAGGCCTGCCAGGCAAAACCCACAGCAGTCCACTGAACCAACCCAGGTCAGGTCCAATGCTAGTTTTGCCCCACCCAACTGCCTTCTCTCATTGCCTGAATATAGTTATTCTCTATTCTATGCATACAGTTCTGGCTACAATTTCAAAACTCTGGGTTATCTCATTTGCCTGAGCACAGGGAGTTGCTTACAGCTGGTTCCAGTAAGAAGTAGAATGTCTAAGTTCCAGTGACTAATTTCTACCCCTTTAGATTCATTGCCCTCTCTGCTTCACTTCTCAAATGTCCCACTACTTTACCTTTGAGCTCACTGTGGCCACTTAATGCATTTTAACTTGTATTAGTCTCCTGATGTCTCTTTTAAGCTATCATCTTCTTTTCCTGCAAAAGTGCTTGGATTCCACATTTTCTAATTAAATCATGCTCATTTATTGTCTTACTAACCAGTGCTCTTTACGAGGGCTCATGATGAGAAAGTTAACTCAAAACATCTTGATGTAGTTCACATCTCCTGGAAATAGCTGGAGAAGCAGTTTTACCTTTAGAAGGTTAAATTGCTTTGGAGAATTTCTGTTTTTCCTTTTTCATAAAACCATGAGTGGAAAACATTTAACTCCATACTTCAAGCTCATAATATTCTCGGCAATGCATTTTATCCTCTCCGTTGAGGAAACTTTGGATAGGCTATTTTGCAGAAGTCAATCAGCTCCATAATGGACCATAATATAGGTCACATCAGAATCGTTGTACATTTAATTGGACCAAATTTGTTGTCCTAAAATGTCCTAATGTCAATAATTATGCCCATTGCTATTCACCCTTCTGTGAATTAAGTTGAAATTACTAGAAATAGTAAGGCTCACTGTAATCGGGGGGATAGCACACCTACACTTAAATCCACCTAGAATTTCCATATAAAGGTGTGTGCAGCAATAGGAAATATGAAAACAGTGTTAAGATGGGCATCTCCTCATGTACTATCTATAATGTGCATCTTTCAATTCACAATTCTGTTCCATTTTGGAAAAGGGGGGAGTATAGCATTCTCCACAGAACTAAAGCAGAAAGGCACAGAGAGCATGAGAGAGAAAGAGAAAATGAAAGAGAATAAAAGAGCTGGTCATGAAGATAGGGAAATAAGTGAATTCTCTCTTCTGGAGGATTGGCCCTTGATTCTGATTTCAGCAGTCAGAAGGAAGAATTTCAATCTCTGCTTCAGCCAGCCAGCTTCTCCTGGGGAATTCACTGACACCTTCATCAGAGTTCCCAGCTTGTGACCTGCCCTGTGGAATTCTGATTTAGCCAATGACCATGATCGTGTGAGCCAATCTCATTGTATTTATGAGGTCCTGTTTTTCTGGACAACCTTGGCTAATACAATCTTCATTTCCTTCTGCAACGGAAAGGTTAAGAATTTAAGGCAATGCTCAAAAGGGGTGCTCCCGTGCGCTCTAGAAACATCCAGATGCTATAGGCAAGGCACACAGCCTCATGAAATCAGCACCCCTTCAGTGCGCCTTATCCTGGAATATACAATAATCTGTTACCCCAATATAACAGAGACAGACTCATTTATAATTTCCTACTCATGATTCTCCTACCCTTTTTATTTGAACCTGTAATTACAAGCACTATACCTGTTAAATATATGCCCCAGAGACTTAAATCTTCAGGCTCTTCATAAGCTCATGGAGCCCTGAATCTCAGCGGAGTTGTAACACCTACTCTCCAGTTTATTGGACTCACCCAGGATAACTAACAAAATGATGATGATGGACAGCGCCCATCCCCCCAAAAAACGAAGAGTATCTACAACTGCAAGCAAAATTGTTCCTTCCATCTGCTCTGTAAGATTTAAGCCCCCTCTCAATCTGAAGCAGAGTGGGCAACATCATCCCAAAAGCCTCAAAACTGAAGAATGAACAAGCATAAGGGGGGAATGCAACTGTGGAGCACAGTAGACTTATTGTTATTGTAGTAACGGAAGAACTTTGTAACATTTATATGAAGATAGTGGTTACCAGAAGTTCTGAGAGGAGAAGGAGAGAAGAATAGGTTGAACACAGGGCAGCTTTAGGGCATTGGAATTGTTATGCCTGATATTGCAATGATGGATACATTTTGTCAAAACCTATAAAACTGTACAGTACAAAGTATAAGCCATAATGTAGACTATAGACCTTGGCTGGTAGCAATGCTTCAATATTGGTTCATCAATTCTAACAAATGTACCTCACTCATGTAAGATAGGCGAAAAAGTGAGGGAGGTGGTGGGGGGCTATATGGGAATCCCCTATACTTTCAATTTAACATTTCTGTAATCTAAAACTTCTCTAAAAATAAAGTTTATTAAAAAAA
>PVKH010020883.1:0-14481 GCA_004027955.1 Chaetophractus vellerosus | reverse complement strand
AGGAATCTGGCACCTTGTCAGTGGGCCTTACCTTGGAATATATGAAAACTTATCCCCCCAATGTATTTGGGTTAGACTCAATTATACTTTTCTTTCACATGATTCTTATCCTCCTTTTATTTGAACCTATAACTAGCACTATACTTATTAAATATGTGTCCCAGGGACTTAAATACTCAGGCTGTTCATATGCTGGTTGAGCCCTGAATCTCAGCAAAGTTGCAGCCAATACAAAGCCTTCAATTCATCATACTCAAACAGAAACTAAATAAAAGGTTGACAATGGACAATGTTCATCCCAAAAAACAGGGAGTATCTACAACTGCAAGCAAAACAGACACAACCATCCACCCCATGGAATCTAAGCCCCCTCTCAACTGGAAGCAGAGTGGGCATCACCATCCCATAATCCTTAAGGTTAAGGAATGAATAAACATAAGGGGAAAATGTGGTTATAGACCAAAGTAGACTTGTTATTATTCTAGCAATGGAAGAACTTGTAACACTGATATAAAGGCCGTGATCACTAGAGGTTCTGAGGGAGGGGAGAGGGAAGAATAGGTGTAATATGGGGCATTTTTTGGACATTGGAATTGTTTTGAACTTTGCAAAGATGGATACAGACCTTTATACATTCTGTAAAAACTTATAAAATTGTGCAGTGCGAAGTGTAAACCATAATGTAAACTATAGACCAAGGTTACTAGCAATGCTTCAATATGTGTTCACCAATTGTAACAAATGCACCACACTAATGAAAGATGTTGTTAATGGGGAAAAGTGTGGGAGGGGGTGGGGGTGATGTATAAGGGAATACCTATATTTTTTATGTAATATTTATGTAATCTAAAGCCTCTTTAAAAAATAAAAATAAAATTAGGTTGTGCCTTCACTCTAAATAAAGTATGTCCTGTATTTTAAAAAATCTCAGGTGCCTTCTCCTTTAGAAACCCAATTCCCATAGAGCTGCCTGTGTGGAGACCCTGTCCCAGTCTCTCATGTTCCAATGAAATCCCATTTCTCTTTTTCCAACTTGTATTGTGGCTCATTTTCAGGGTCCCATAGAAGTCAGCTTCTAGATGAGGCCTCTTCTATCTCCTATTTGGCTGAGCCCACCTCTTAGCCTGAGCTGGTGTCAGTTGTTCTGAGGCTTCTTCAGTTCAGTTCCTCCTGAAGCTGTTGAATCTCATGCAGTAGGGTGGAAGTCTGCAACATAACAATGAATGGAGTAGAGGTTCTTAAATGGGAGGTGGATTACAGTAGCCTGAATGGAGTTTTTCACAGAAAGCTGTGCATTTCCAGGCCAAAACCTTGGTTTATCCAAGTTAGGGTGTCTTAAGGTGGGTCCTTAAGTGCTTCCCTTTCTGCAATAGATGATGTGTTGCTCTCAGTTTCTTCTGCTAGCTCTCCTGCCTCTGCAGCTTCTCCAGCCCTTGCTTCAGCCTCTTTTTCTGCTCTTCCAACTTATAGTGCAGGTGTTGACAGATTTAATCCCTTTTTTTTGCTTCCTTCTTCATGGCCACCATCAATCTCTGCTGCAACTGCTGGTGCCACTGTTTGGAATGTCATAATGCTAAGGGTGGCTTCTGCCTCTTCAGCATCTCCTCATAGAAGATGGGGCAGCTTAATCCCTACTTCATGCCACACTGTGTGCTCCAGAATGGCCTCAAAATGTCCACTCAGAATAACTCACAGTTCCCTTTGTCTCTGAGTTTTCATACAAACTGTTCCTTCTGACTAGAAGGCTTTATCTCCCCTCTCCTCCCCTGGCTCATCCTGCCTCAGAGACACAAGGAATTTAAGAGAGTTGGGCTCCTGATTTCAGGCTCAGCTCCATCCCTTTCTGGTCATGTGATCACAGATAGTTCAGCTGACCTTTCCATGCCTTACTTCCCTCATCTGTACAATAAGGAGTACTCTATCAATTACATAGTGTTGTAGATGGGATGGAATAGGCTAATACATGGGAACACTGAAAACAGTGAGTGGCTGGTACAGAATAAGACCATGTGATTTTTTTGCTGTTTTTATTATACTTAGGTCATGGCTTACTGAACATGTCCTAACTGGGTGATTTGCTTACTTAATGTTTTCAGATAACCTGATTATCCCCCATTGTGGCACTTACCATGGTTGGTGGGAGATTTTTAGTCAGAAATTTGTCTCCTCCAAATAGAGTATAGCAACTTGGGGGTAAACACCAGGCCTAACTCATCCTTGCAGTTCCAGAAAATATGACAGTGTCTGATGCATAGTGGTTACTTGATATGCATTTGTTTTATCACCAAATGTAGGTAACTCCTCCAAAGGACAAATCCACAATAGATATCCAGTAGAATAGAATTATCTGATCTGGTTTCTAGAAGGGCCATCAATCAAAAGTAGAACTTAAGCCATTGTTATTTCATCTACTGGCCCTGAGATCCTGGAAATGTTATTGTGAATGTCCTTAGCCCCTTCACATACTTCCCTTTGAGGCCTTATGATTGTCCTCAACATAAAAGAACTGAGCTCAGGGCCTTTGAGATCACCTGTCTTGGAGGTTTAGGAGTTTACTCAAGTGAACATCCTTTGTTCTCTGCTTCATAAAGCTTCCAAATATATCCTGGAGGCCACTTGATAACATGACAGTGGATTGCAGATATATGAGTAAGTCCAGCTGAGTGCAGCTGAGCCTAGACCACACTAGAATAACTTCAAATTGCCAATATGAAAAGTTGTGATTGCAGTGAATGTTGTTTTAAATAGCTACTTTTGGGGTTTATTTGCTTTACAGCAAAAAGATAAATAAAACAATTTTTGACTTGGTCCTGTTGCTCTCCAAAGTATGAGGGAACTTCTGCTAGTTATTTCATTTTCAATAGCATCTGACATGTAGACTTTGTACAGTAAATCTTTGTTCTGTTCATTGAACGGTTGAATTAAAGATAGGTATTTATCAGAGTGAATCTGTACATAAAATTATATGTACAATAAGAATTTTTTTCATGATATTTCTTTAAGTAAATGAAGCTCCATTTTAGAGGTGTCTGCTTACCAAATGTTAGAAAACATTACAATATTTCTTCTTAGAGTAATCCTCACTGCCTATGGTTCTGCAATATTCTCCAGGCCTGGAGAAACAGGTAGCAACCAGAGTCAAATGAAAGGTTTAGGGGAAAGCAACAGTCCATCATAGTTATCAGTCCCTGTTCTCCATGCACTCTATATCAATGGATAGCCATTTCTTTGAGGCTAGGGAGAAGTTTCAATTCATTTTTATTGTAAAATCTCTGTCTCCCCATCACCAATCCCCTGCTTCAACAATTTTCATGCATTTCATGTTGCCATGTTTAGGGTCAAACTAGGCACATAGAACTGAGTTATGTCAATTATGATGTCACATAAGACTTACTGGAAGCCTTGATGCTCATTCAGATCCTATCTGCTCTTCCATGAGACTGGCAATCTGAATTCTGCCTGTGGGAAAGCAAATCTGGCTACCAACTGATAGATATTCAGGACTAAATCAGAGTCCCCAACTCGGGAGAAGTTGGGACATCTCCTACATTTAGGAGGAGGGGTAAATGAAATCAAATTTTTCATATAACTAATGAACCTCTCAGAGTGTTTTCAAAGATTTTATTTATACTGATGTCACAATAGAGGACCTTTAGTGGGGGAGACACTATGGTGCTGCTAAAATAACATATATCCCTCCTGATATAATATTATATGTGTGATGTTTTGCTTTTTTATCATCTTCCTGCTCCACATTATAATGTCCTATGAAGACAAAATCTTGTCTGTTCTGTTTATCAGTATATGTCTGGTACATATATTGTACTTGGTACTTACAAATAACTCAAAAATATTTGTTGAATGAATGAATTTAGTAATTAATTAATTTGGGGGGATTAGCAGAGCTTCTTTATTTATTACATCTGTGAAAACAAGAATAAATAAATTGACACTATTCCAAATACTATTTAGAATTAATTAAAATGAGAATAGAGGCTCTAGGTGGAGCTCAGTGGTTGAGTGCCTGCTTCCCATGTATGAGATCCTGGGTTCAATCTCCAGTACAGCTTAAAATTTAAAAGAGAGAGAGAGAAGAGAGCTGGAACAATGAAGTGATAGAAAAAATAAGAGTGTGCACAAATCAAATGTTCTATCCTTATCTTTATTTTGGAGAGCGAGAGCCCTATTTCTGCCACTTGCACTGTGGGATGTGCAAGTACTGAGAGCCTTTGGTCTGGCTATGTGTTTAAATGCACAATCATATTTCCTAGCTACAGTAGTAAAAGGAGCTTGAGGCTAGCATAAAGATAGACATATAGAATACTGTAATTGAATTGATCATTCAAAAACAGACTGTGACATCTATGGTCAAGTGATTTTTGACAAGGATGTCAAACCCACCCAGCTGGGGCAGAACAGTCTATTCAAAAAATGGTGCTGGGAGAACTGGATATCCATAGCCAAAAGAAAGAAAGAGGACCCCTATCTCACACCTTATAAAAAATTAACTCAAAATGGATCAAAGACCTAAATATAAAAGCTAGAACCATAAAGTTCCCAGAAGTAAACTTAGGGAAACATCTTCAAGATCTCGTGGTAAGTAGTAGATTCTTATATCTTACACTGAAAGCAGTAGCAACCAGAGAAAACATGGATAAATGGGACCTCCCCAAACTTAAAGAGTTTTGTGATTCAAAGGACTTTATCAAGAATGTGAGAATTTCAGTGGGAAGATGGCCAATGGGTTAAGCAGATTAGGCTTAGAACTCACTAAAACAACAGAAAAATCCAGAGGCTGACTTGGGGACCTGCTTTGGGGTACAGTAAATCAGGACACTTCTTCACAACTTCCAGAAGAGTGAAGGTTAGAGAGATGAAGAAGCCAAAACAATTAATCATGAGTTATTAAACCTCCTGTCTGCTGGGAAAGGATCCCCTCCCCCTCCCTGAAAATATTAAGTGAGGGTAAAACTCCTGGTGAATTATATCTAACTGAGAGTAGAGCAAAAAATCTACCTCCATGGGAATGTGCTCTGAATTACCTAGGAGGGTACTGGACAGATAGGGAAGCCAGAAGAAAATCTGGGTTGCTTACCTCAGTGGTTGGAAGTGGCACACATTCCTGGCCCAAAATGTGGATAGACTATGTGGAGCCCCTGGCCCCTAATCCAAAAGGGAGTGTGATGGCAGATTCCCTGTGAGGAAAGGGGATCTGGGAGGGAGGGTGGAGAGTGATTTCTTTGTGGTGAATTTAGCCTGCTGCCCCCCCCCTTGAATATTAGGAGTGACCCTGACTTGACAGGGAGAGGGGAGGAACATCTTCTCAGGCAGTTGATCATGCCCAGATGCCTAGGAAAAGAATTATTAACACACAAAATTCAGCTGTTGTTCATTGGCTTTCTTTTTTTTTTGGTAAGTGCTTTTCTAAGAAACTAGTCCTCAATTCTTTGAATTGGCAATAACATTTTTTTAAAATGGGAGAACATGATGTGTGTAGGTTACAAAATACTGTCCCTTGAGGCTAGCCACACACAACTCAAAAGCTTCTCTTTTTAAACCTTATTTTAAGAATCTAGACTAGAGATGCCAGCAGCCATGAGCCTACCAGAGGAGAAAACTGAGAATATGGAAACTGCCTACAGACACCCAGAGGCCTTTTTTTGATTCACATATGGGACACAGACAGTCAGACTCCTTCCTGGGCATGGTATTGTCCTGATTCAGATGCATGGACTCAGGGGAGCCTGGCTCTGGCAGTATTTCACTCCTGTGGATCCCCAATCTCCCAACCTGAGCTTCCTATTTTGGTTAAAGCAATTCTGAATGTCTTCCTACCATCTTCAACTAAAGAGTCTGAGTAATATCCTCTCCAGCATAATTATCCTTTTTGATCATGGCTGAAAGTTTTACTTTCAGATAAAGCTAATAACCTTTTTTTTTTTTTTACCAGAAGGTCCCAAGGATCATACCCAGTTCTGTCAATATGGTAGATGGATGCCCATCCACTTGAGCTACATCTGCAGTCCTAATAAACTTTTTAATGACAATTAAATTTTAAGTAAGAAATGAATAGTACACAAAGAAATAATGATCACTTCAGACATTTGCCTGCTTCTCCTCCTTACCACCAGGTGCTGTATGAGACTGTATTCTTCCCAGAAAAGGGGGAACTGTGCCCCTTAAGCCCTGCTGCTTGTCAAGAGCCCCACTCTGCTTCATTCCATGGTTCTCTTATTTCTCTTCTAGATAAAGTGAAGTCACTCTTGACAGAATCCCAGATGTTGGACAAAAAGGCTCTAAGCCTGAGTCTGCAAGAGAAAGCCCAGGAAAATCAAGATGATCTATTCAACAAATGGTGTTGAGAGAACTGGCTATCCATATCCAAAAGAAAGGAGGACCCCTATCTTACACCTTATACAAAAATTAATTCAAAATGGATCAAAACCTATATATAAAATCTACAGCCTTAAAACTCTTAGAAGAAATTGTAAGGAAACATCTTCAAGCTCTTGTGGTAGGTGGTGGTTTATTAAACCTTACACCCAAAGCATGAGCAACAAAAGAAAAAAGAGATAAATGGGACCTCTTCAAACTTAAACACTTTTATGCATCAAAGGACTTTATCAAGAGGTGAAAAGGCAACCCACTCAATGGGAGAAAATATTTGGAAATCTTTCCTCCAGAAGCTAATTATAGAACTGTCATATGATCCAGCAATTCCTCTACTAAGTATATATCCATAAGAACTAAAAACTGTGAAATGAACAGACCCTTGAACACCGATGTTCATAGTGGCATTATTCACAATTGCCAAAAATGGAAACAATTCAAGTGTCCATTTACCAATGAATGGATAAACAAAATGTTATATACATATATGGAATCTATGCTGCAGTAAGAGGAAATGAAATTGGGACACATAGGATAACATGGATGAATCTCGAATGCATTATACAAAGTTAATTAACCAGACACAAAAGGACAAATATTGCATGGTTTCACTAATATGAACTAAATTTGAAAAATAATTGCATGGAGTTAAAACTTAGAGTATAGGTAATTAGGAGAAAAGAGGAGTGCTGAGATGGATTACTGATGCTTTATATATGTAGAAGTTTTAACTTCTCTGTAAAAGTGTGGAAATGGATAGAGTTAATGATAACATATTACAATGAGTAGCAACTAGTTTATAAATGGAATTGTGGATGAAAAGGGTAGTCTAGGGATGTAAATGTACATAAAATTGAAAGGAAGCTGGAGAATAATATACAGACTGAATAACACAGTGAACCCGGAGGTGGGTGAGAATTGTGGTTAATAGTACAAATGTAAGAATGTTGTGTGAACAAAATGGATGTATGTCACCTTTGCAGGATGGTGAGAATGTGGAGAAGCATGGGAAAAATACAGTTAATGTAACTTGTGGACTATAGTCAACACCAATACTTTAATATTCTTGCATCAATGACAAAGATATACTGTGTTAATAATAAGGGCATATGGAAAAAATATGCCAAATGTTTGCTATGGACTATCGTTACTGGTAATATCTGATGATATTACCTCATAGTCTGTATTAAATGTTCCACAATAGTGTGGTGTGTTGATGAAGAGATGTTGTATGGGAATTCCACACATGTGCATGATTGTTTTATAAGTTCACAAATTCTGTAATAAAAATATGTTAAAAATTTAAAAAAAGAAAACAAATGGACAAAAGACTTCAATAGACAATTCTCTGAAGTGGAAACACAAATGACCAGAAAGCATATAAATAAAATGCTCAACATCATTAGGTATTAGGGAAATGCAAATAAAAACTACACGGAGATATCATGTCACACCTTATAGAATGTCCATTATTTTTTTAAAAAAAGGAAACTACAAGTGATGGTGATGATGTGGAGAGATAGGAACACTCCTTCACTGTTGGTGGGAATGTAGAATGATGCAGCCTTTGTAGAAGACAGTTTGGTGTTTCCTCAAGAAACTAAATATAAAACTGCTGTATGATCCAGCAATCCATTTATGAGGAATATATTCAGAAGAACTGAAAGCAAGAGTCCAATTCAGGTTGCTTTCTCACCAAAGTCACTTGCCATGTTTTGAAGCAAGATGATTGCTGGTGATGTCTGCCTGATCCCTCAGGGTTTCCTATGTCAGTCTCTGACATAGGGTTCATTTATTTCTAGGCCTCCTCAGCTGCTCAGCTGCTCTGTTCTCTTCAGCTGCAAACTATCCTGAACATGGCTCAGCTGTCCCTGCTATATAAACCTATACTTGGTGCTGGAGTTTGGAGGTGTACATACAAGAGACTGGAATCTTTGAGCTGTCTATGTGCCAGCTGGGCCTGGAACCTCAGCAGAGTTGCAACACAAATTCTCTAGTTCACCCAGGAAAACTAGCAGGGAGGTGAGGATTGACAACCACCAAACCAAGGAAATAAGAGAACCTACAACTGTAAAGAAGAGAATCCCATCCATTAGCTGTATGGGATCAAAGACCCTCTCATTTAGAGGTGGAGTGGACATCACAATACTAGCATCTTTAGGATTGGGGAATGAACTATTGACTAGAGTGGACTTACTGGTATTCTACTATAGATATATTGTTATTCTAGCAATGGAAGAAATTACAACACTGAGGTGGAACCAGTGGCCACTGGAGGCCCTGGGAGTGGCAAGAGGGAAAAATATTTGTAATACCAGGGCTTTTCTGGGACTTGGGAATCATACTGAATTACACTGCAATGACAGATTTAGTCCATTATATATCACCCCTTAACATGCAGAACTGTGTGGGAGAGAGTGTAGACTACAATGTGAACAATGGTCCATGCTCAGTGGGAATGCCTCAGATGTGTTTATCAATTTCAATGAATGTATCACACTAATGAAGGATGTTGTTTATGTGGGAGGGTGTGGGAGGTGTGGGGAGTGGGGCATATGGAAAACCCTATATTTTTGCGACATGTAAAATAAGTATCTTTTAAAAAATTAAAAATAAAAATTAAAAAATAGCAATATTGTAATTTTTGAAACAATGGCAAAGAAGATATTATATCAACTACATAAAACATTAGAGATTTATAAGGGGGTATGGGACTTTTCCTTTTGGAGCAATGAAAATGTTCTAAAATTGACTGAGGTGATAGCACAACTCTGTGATGAATATGAGAGCCAAATAGTGTACACTTTGAGTGGATTGTACAAAGCATGGGACTGTATAACACAGTGAATCCTGTGGTTAACCAAACAAATATGGGAACATTCTCTCCTGAATGATGACAAGTATAAAATACTAACACAGGGTATCAATAACCAGGTGGGTTGGTAGAAAAATACACAAAATGTAAGACATTTGCTATAGTTAGAAATGTTTTGATGCTACTCTTTCATAGTTTGTAACAATTGTTTCAAAACAATGCAAGTTGTTGGTGGTGGGGTAATGTTTGGGAAGCCCTGTATGATGATATGCATGATTGTTTTGTAATTTCACAACTTTTATTATACACTTATTGTTTGTGAATGTTCATATATGGATGAAAATCTTCAATTTTAAAAAGTTTAAATGTTTTTAATTTAAGAAACATTAAGAAAGGAATAACAAGTTAGTTTTAATTTAAAAATCAGAAAAAAGTTCAAACCCTCCTTTGAAGCCAATGCTGAATTTATTTTTAACTTAACCCTCCTCTAACCAAACAATATTATCCTTAATCTTAAACCTAACCCCCAGCATATACTGTCCCCAATCCTAACTCTATAATAAACAAAACCATGAACAATTGCAACTTGTATTTAAAAATCTGACCATAACCCTAAGCATAATCTTTTTAAAATTTTTTTTATTTTTTATTTTTTTAAATAGTTAGATTACATAAATGTTACATAAAACCATAGGGGATTCCCATATGCCTCCTTCCCTACACCTCCCACATTTCCCCACATTAACAACATCCTTCATTACTGTGATATACATGTTGCAATTGCTGAAAATGTTTTGAAGCATTGCCACAAAGCATGGATTACAGTTTGCATTGTAGTTTACACTCTCTTCTGCACAATTTTGTAGGTTATGATAAAATATGTAATGGCCTGTATCTGTCATTGTAAGACAATTCAATACAATCCCCAAGTCCCCAAACACCTCCATATCACATTTGCTTTTCCCTCTCCATACCCTCAGGATTTCCAGTAGTCACCTCCTCCACATCAACAATACAATTTCTCCATTATTAGAATCACAATAAGTCTATAGTGGTATACCAGTAAGTCTACTTTAGTCCACAGTTCATTCCCCAATTCTGAGGTTTCTGGGATGGTGATGTCCACTCCACCTCTAATTGAGATGGGGCTCAATCGCATAGGGTAGATGGATGGAACTCACTTTGAAGTCTCTTAGCCATATAAACTCATTTGTCTTCATCTTTTCCCCCTTTTATTTGAAGACTTTTTCTAGTTGCACTGCTAGTTGGTGCTTAGTAGTAATCCCATGGTGCCAGGGAGTCTCATCCCCAGGAGTCATGTCCCAGGCAATTATATGCTGAGATTGGCCTAGAGAGAGGCCACATTTGAGCAACAAGGGGGCTCTCAGGAGGCAACTCTTAGATACACCACAACACTAGGCTAAGTATCAATTTCAAGTACAAAGGCTCACAAGCATAATTGTCAATATCAAGAGCCCATCAATGGACCATCCTCCTTTGCCAGTCATTGCTCCTGCACTTGGGGGTCACTTGCTCCTACAATAGAGAACATGACAGAGTTCTCCAGGAAGGAAATTCAATATTCTCTCAGTTATTGTATGAATCTCATCCCACTGTGACAATGCCCCATGAACATTTAAACATATTTATATACCTATATATATGTCCAGGTGATCTTCCTCCCATGTATCCCCCATCACTGATACCACACACCAATGTTCTTCCCCTGCCCTAGTTGTAACGCTTCTGTGATCTAAAGCTTCTTCAAAAATAAAGCCAATAAAATAGCCAAATACAATTAATAGAAAAATGAAATAATGATGGTAGGTTTAAACATAAGAAAAATACATAAGAATATGATTTTGATTATGTTTAGTCAACTTTATATTTAATTAAAATGAAAGATTTATATTCCACATTTATGTTTAAGCCTATCTACCTCAAACTCAGTTCTTGTATGGTTTATAGTAGGTATCAGTTTGTATTTTCCCATGTGATATCAAGTTGTTCCAGCCTACTTTCCTCATTGAATTGTTTTGGTGTCTTTTTAAAAAATCAACAAACTACATAGTTCTATATTTGTATATTCTACCTTGTTATATTTATCTAATTGTCTTCCTTATGTCCATTCCATAAATCTTGTTTTACTGTTGCTTTACAGAAATCTTGAAAGTCAATTATTGAAATCCTCCAGCATTGATCCAGTTTTCAAGGTCTTTAGGCTATTCTAGATAATTTGCATTTCCAAATAAATTTGAGAATCATTTTGTCAACTTTTATAAAAGAGCAGTGTGGAATTTTTTTTGATTGTGTAGAAACAAAATATTACTTTGATGAGAACTTATATCTTATCACTAATGAGCTTTCTCAACCATGAGTATAGTATATCTTTCCATTTTTAAGGCTTCTTTAACTTATCCCAGTAGTTTTTTGTAAGCTTTATTGTAGAGACATTTCACACTTTTATTATTTTTCATTCTGCCTCTTGCATATTTTAAGATATTGTGAAAGAGATTTTTAAAAATTAAAAAGAAGACATTTGTTGCTAATATAAAGAAATGAAGGAATTTTTATGTTGACTTTGTATTCTAAGACCCTGTTAAATTCACTTAATTGTTGTAGTATACTCGTAATGATGACTCAGGTGATTTTTTATGTAAAAAATACTATTGCAAATGAAGAGAGATTACTTACTTCTATGTATGTTTCCCATCTGACACTATCTCTGTCTCTCTGTCTCTCTGTCTCTCTGGACCTCTAGGATAATATGAATAAAAATGTCAAGAGAAGACATTCTTGCCTTTTTCCCAACTAGAAGGAAAGCATGAAATAGTTCATCTTTAGTATGATATTTTTATAGACATGGACCATTCCAAAGAACAAACCAAAAACCAGGAAGAGAAGCAGAACATAGAACAACTGATGAAAGCTATTCAAACAAATGTCACAGACCAACTTAATTAAAGGAAGGAAGAGATTAAGGATATTAAGAAGACACTGGGAGCATATATTGAAGAAATTGTAAACATACATAAAATGATAATGGATATGATGTCAATGAATAAAACAATCCAAGAAATAAAAAAGATGATGGATCCACACAACAGCAGATTTGAACAGACAGAAGAAAGAATTAGTGATGTGGAAGATGGTACATCTGAAATCAAACAGATAGTAGAAGAGATAGATAAAAAGATAGAAAAAATTCAACAGGGACTCAGGGATGTAACCAATAACACAAAATGTACAAACATATGCATTATAGGCATCCCAGAAGGAGAAGATAAGGGAAAGGAACAGAAGGAGTTTTGAAGGAAATAATGGTTGAACACTTCCCAACCCTATTGAGGGAGATGGATGTACATATGCAGGAAGCACAGTGCACCCCAAACAGTGTAAGTCCCAAAAGGTCAACTCCAAGACATATACTTTTCAAAATGTCCAATGCCCAAGACAAAGAGAAAATATTTAAGCAGCAAGAGAAAAGCGAACTAACACATACAAGGGAAGCACAATAAGATTAAGTGCTAATTTCTCAGCTGAATCCATGAAGGCAAGAAGAAAATGGTATGACAGGTCAAGGTAATAATAATAATAATAATAAAAAAACTTCAAGACACGAATTCTCTATTCAGGAAAGCTGGCATTCAAAAATGACAGAGAGTTCAAAATATTCACAGATAAACAGAAATTAAGGGAATATGACAATAAGAAAACTGCACTTAAAGAAATACTAAAAGAAACTCTACAGATTGAAAGGAAAAAAGCAGGAGAGAGAGAGTTGGAGGAGAGTGTAAGAACAACTAAGTAGACATGATGAGAAATAAAAACTACATAAGACATACATAAACCCAAAGAAAATATGGTGGATGTAAGAAATTCATTGACAGTAATAACACTAAATGTTAACGTTTAAAATTACCAGTCAAGAGACACAGGTTGGCAAAATGGATAAGGAAATATGACACATCTATATGCTGTCTACAAGACACCCACCTTAGACCCAGGGATTCAAGAAGGCTGAAAGTGAATGGCTGGAAAACAATTTTAAGAGCAAACAATAACCAAAAAGGGCAGAAGTAGCTATCCTAATATTGGACACAATAGACTTTAAATACAAATCTATCATAACAGACAAAGATGGACACTATATATTAGTAAAAGGGGTAATCTCTCCAGAAGAGAGAACAATCATAAACAGTTATGCACCTGATCAGAGTGCCTCAAAATACTTGAGGCAAACACTGGAAAAATTAAGTGGAGAAATAACTGCCTCTACAATTACAGTGGGAGATTTTAATACACCATTATCACTATTAGGCAGAACATCTAGACAGAGAATCAGTAAAGAAACAAAGAAACTGAATAATACATTAGAGGACATGGACCTAAAATATATACACAGAATGCTACATCCTAATACACTGGGCTATACATTCTTGAGCACACTTGGAACATACTCCAAGATAGATCACATGCTAGGCCACAGAACAACTCTCCATGAGTTCTAAATGACTGAGATTATACAAAGTAATTTCTCTGACCACAATGGATGGAAATTGGAATCACTAAGGGCCAGAGAATTAGATTAGGCATGAAGATATGGAAATTAAACAACACACTCTTGCACACAGGGGGTCAAGGAGGAAATCTCAAAGGAAATCAGTAATTACCACAAATAGAATGAAAATGACAACACAACATATCAAAACCTAAGTGATGCAGCTAAAGCAGCACTGAGAGGGAAATTTATAATTCTAAATGCATATATTAAAAAATAAGAAAGAGCTAAAATTGAAGTATTAATTGCACACCAGAAAGAATTGGAAAAACAACAAACTAACCCCAAAGGAAGAAGAAAGAAAGAAAGAAATAACAAGATTAAAGCAGAGCTCAATGAAGTAGAAAATAAGAAAGCACTAGAAAACATAAAAAAAACCAAAAGCTGGTTCTTCGAGAAGATCAATAAAATTGACAAACCCTTAGCCAGATTAACAAAGAAAAAGAGAGATCAGATGCAAATACACAAAATAAAGAATGAAGAAAGGGATATCACTATTGACCACATTGAAATAAAGTATATCATAAAAGGATACTTGCATTCTATAAGATCAATGCTGAAAAATCAGTAGCATTTCTGTACACCAATAACAAGCCCCAAATGTGTATATATATCACAGGCTTTATGCCACACTGATGAGGGATGTATGTGGGGTGGGGGTTGTGGGAGGGTGGGGGGTGGCATATGGGAACTCCTGGAATTTCTGTGTAATATT
>PVKH010020882.1:0-14481 GCA_004027955.1 Chaetophractus vellerosus | reverse complement strand
TTTCACTTTGGTGTTTTTATTTTTAACTACACTCTAAATAGATCAAAATCAATTATTACAGTTTAATTATGAGCCAAGTATTTTTAAATATCCTTCCCCTCATATGATCAGCCTCATTTTTGAGACAGTGTTTATAAGTGGTGAGCACCTACATTAAAGTAAGAGAAATCACCAAGAACCGGTTTCCCATTTCCTGCTTGAAGGTTTCTTTGGGAAAGCAGATGGTGTTTGCAGGGTGCGTCCTTCCTGCCTTCCTGCCTTTTGTTTTCCCAGATATGTTACTTTGTTGGTGTAATTGTCATTACAGGAATTACCTGGACTTTGCTCCATGAGATGGATTACCAAAAATACATATCCGTTAGACATGACTACATACTTCTCCCTGAGGATGCCCTAACCAACACAACTCGACTTCGTTGGTGGCAGCCTTTTGTGATCAGCAATGGAATTGTGGTCTCCGGGGTTGAGCGAGCTCAGTGGGCACTGGACAACATTTTGATTGGAGGAGCAGAAATCAACCCTAGTCAACTGGTAGACACTTTTGATGATGGTAAGAGAGAGGACATCAAGCACTTTTCTTTCCAGTGAGCCCTTTGTCTGCTGATGTCTTCAGATGAGTTACTACATGAAAAGCATTTAGGATAGTGACTAGAACATATTCACTGCTCAACAAATGGTAGCTATTATTTTTCCCACTGGTTTATAAATCTTCAGGACTGGCTGCTTATTGAAATGTCAACTGAGAATTTAGTAAATCCTGTTAAAGATAAAATGTCTAGCTTTAATTTTTTTTTTTTTTTTTAATGTACCGGGGCTGGGATTGAACCCAGGACCTCGTATGTGGGAAGATGGCACTCAACCACTGAGCTGTATCGGCTCCCCTGAGTTGGTTTTTTCGTTTGTGTGCTTGTTGTTTGTTTGTTTTTAGGAGGCACTGGGAACCGTACCCGGGACCTCCCATGTTGGAAGCAGGCACTTAACCACTTGAGCCACATTGGCTCCCTTAAAATGTATTTTGAAATTTCAGTTGCACAAAATAATTTTAGTTTCTTTGAGAATTTCTGTAACACAGAGATACATACTGTGCTGGTTTAAAAAAGTGTTCCAAAGCACACATGGTGATCCTTAATTCTGACCACTGATACTGGTTCCCCTCACCCTTTGCCCATATGGAGCACTGAACTCCCTGGCATTCTTGTGCTTAGGTGGGCCATGTGGCTAGTTCTGGCAGATAAGTTGTGGGTCAAAATAATGTGACTCTTCTGGGCCAAAGCACTAAATTGTCTCCAGAGTTCCCTCCCAATATTGTAAAGATTGTAAAGTACAATTGACATGAAGCCTCAATCCTTGGGTTTCTGAATTAATACAGAAGTATAGAAATCATAGAACCCTACCCATGTTGGACATTCTTGCATTAAGCTACTGAAGGAAAAAAAAAAAAGGGTGTTCCAAGAATTTTGTAATGGTGCAAGTTACCCAGACTAGCAACTACATTTAAAAGTTGGATGATCATTATACTATACTATCATTTGATGATTTTTTCTAAATTTGTTTTCTTATCTTGAATTTATATGTTATACCATCTTAAATCTTAAATCTCAAAGGGTAAGCAAAAGTTGGAGCATAGATGTTTAAGTAATTCAAAAATAAACCAATCAATTTAAGAGACTAACATGCAATATTGCTTCCAATTTACTTAAACAGAAGGCACTTCCCATGAAGAAAACTGGAGTTTTTACCCTAATGCAGTAAGGACGGCAGGATTCTGTGGCAATCCATCCTTCCACCTCTACTGGCCAAATAAAAAGAAGGACAAGACTCACAATGCTCTCTCATCCCGAGAACTCATTATACAGCCAGGATACATGATACAGTTTAAAGTAAGGGAAAGAGGCTCTTCAAAAAAATATATTACATCAGCAGGGGAGGAAAATGCTTATTTTGACAATTATAAGGAAATTATCAGTTTCATATCAAGCTTCAAAGAGACTTGATCTTATGAATAAAAGAAGTAATCTTTTGCAAAGGCCTTTGTTCAAGTATGATTAGATAAAATCTACAGATATGTTGGGACATAGCAAGAAATGGAACCAACTGTGTTAGGTATCATATGTCATCTTGGGTTCAGTTTCCCAAACCTTGTAAATAGAAAGCTCATATAGGTACCTCTGCCTAATTTTCATTCCCCATAACTCACTCTCTTTTCTTACAATGCACAGTTCTCTCTCTATTTCTTTCTCTCTCTCTCTCTTTCTAGTATAAGCATTGAAATAGCACTTATTATTGATTAAATAGATGATTAAGACTTAGATTTTAATCCCCAAATTTTTATAGCATTTATGCATTATTGATTACTCAAGCATTTGATTGCATATTATATGGAAAGGTTTTATTCAATAGAAATGAATAATCCCCTACAAATGAATATTAGTTAATTTAAAAATATTATTTTTAATATAAAAACTTGATAGTAATTTCAAGGAAGTTCAGAAATCAATTGAAAATGTTTTGAGCCAGTGATACGTTGAGTTTCTTTCCATAAATTCTCCTAGCATTGCTTTCTTTTTGGCCAATTTATCTTCCCCAAGTTTATTATTAATGTGTGATACTAATTAAGTAAATAGAAACAGTGCTTCTTTAAACTTTAGTTTTCATCTCCAGGCAAAACTGCGTGTCTTTAACAGAACTCAGTAGAGTACATTCTTGGCGTCTGAGTAGGCTGCTCTGTAAAAGTTTCTCTGAATATCTCTTGATTACCTATCAGAGTCATAGTGGAGAGCCATGAGGTTTCTAAGTAAGAGATTAGATATCATTTCATCTAACCTGATCCATATTGATTGTTTGTTTTAGATTGTGGTGGGTTGTGAAGCCACTTCTTGTGGTGACCTTCATTCTGTAATGTTGGAGTACACTAAGGATGCAAGGTCAGTGAAATCATCTTTTACACTTAATTAAAATGTGAATACACAATTCAAATGGTTGTTTTTTAAGGCAATTGCCTACAGAAGAATAACTTTGTGTATGAAAAGCAGTAGTTCATATGTGTTTGTCATATACAAATTTCATTTGTATTAAAGGTACAAATTGTTTTCTTTTTAAAATTGTCCTGCAAACCAAGAAAAAGCAATTTGCATATTAGACTGCAGTCAACAAACTTTAAATTTTAAAATAAGTAAGACACTACATTTGTCTTCAAAGTAGAACTTTCTGTTTTCGTGTGCTAATGGAAATTTAAGTCAATGACATATCTGAATATGCTTTAGCAACAGTCACATCTCCTAAAGCATACTGGCAGCACTGAATAAAAGTCATACTAATAAGTGGTTACACCTTATTAGTATGTTGACAGCCCCATCTCCCACCACCACTTACAAAAATGAATGATGTTGAGTTAAGTTTGGATAGAGAATTTTGTCAATTGACTGCACATATATTTCTCGTAAAAATATCACTATCATGCATGCTATTTTTTATACTATTGTCAGTGACTATATCAGTGTACTTTTTAAACAATCAGTATATTTCTTCCATGAACTTATTTTTAATTTTCTTTTAATGGTCTGTAATTATAAATATGTTAGTTAATTAAATAGCTTAATTTAACCACAACACCACAGCACTATCTTGACCTTAGACAGGTCATATGTTTCTCGTAGGAATTGTCTAAAGTAACTTGTTTGGTTTCTGCAGGTCTGATTCCTGGCAGCTCGTGCAGACCCAATGCCTTCCTTCCTCTTCAAACAGCATCGGCTGCTCCCCCTTCCAGTTCCATGAAGCCACCATCTATAATGCTGTCAACAGCTCAAGCTGGAAGAGAATCACCATTCAGCTGCCTGACCATGTCTCCTCCAGGTAGGTTGCATGATCAGGTACACTGTGTGGGATTGTCTGACACCTCTGCAGCGCTCGTGCAGGGAGCTGGAAACAACTGATACAGTGAGGCCAAAATGACAATTGCACGTTCCAGGAAGAACTAGGACGAAATAGGAGCTTGTTTGTAAATGATTCATAGAACCACAATTTTTTTTTTCACTAAATACCTCAGCACATGCCAAACTCAATCAGAGGCTTCGAATCACAGACTCCAAAGACCTGGAATTTGCACCAGCTGTTTTCAACTGTTATCCCAGTGATCTGCCCTCTCAAGCCAGATGCAAGTTCTCTCTGGGGTGAGCAGGGCTGAGTCGAGCTGTGCAAAAGCACAGGTAACCTTGATGGAATGTAGTCCTCCTTGAGCAACATTCACTTAACTCAAGTATTTAGAAAATAATACACCTCTATAGGAATAGACATAGATTTATTATGGACTAGAATGGAAAATTCACGTAAAAACTTTCAGAGAGGCATTTGGGGATATACTCCCAGAGTCTGAGAGATGTGAGTCACTCCCTCTGCCATTGAGTGTGGTTCAGGAGGAAGCCTGGAAGCCCTTTTCTCAAAAATAGTCTCCAGCAAGAGGCTGGATGCAGCCGTGGGAAGTAACAGCCTGCTGAATCTTCTCTGGTTTCTGTGGGACTTTCAGTGCGACACAGTTCCGCTGGATCCAGAAAGGGGAAGAAATTGAGAAGCAAAGCTGGGCAATTGACCACGTGTACATCGGAGAGGCTTGCCCCAAACTCTGCAGTGGGCGCGGATACTGCACCACCGGCGCCGTCTGCATCTGTGATGAAAGTTTCCAAGGTTTGTATTGCAGACTGTTGTTTTGATACAGGAGACTCAGGTTCTCCTCATCCCAACATTTATACAAAAGTCCACTGGGAAATGGATAGAGACTCCAGCCTTAGGGATGTGGTATAGATAAAGCACTCCTTAATCACAGAATTATTTACCATAGGAATGATAGTTATCATGGATAGGAGTCAAGGGTAGTTTTATACTGTGTTCCTGAACGTCCCCTCTAGTACGTCCCACTCAGGATAGTCCATAGTACCTCATGTTCCCTGCCTTCCACCTAACTCCCTGCCTCCATCCCACTCTAATACTTGACTTCCATTTCTGGACCTCTCTCCTTCCTGGCCTGGCTGCCCACCCCATGATACCTCGTCAGTATTCCTTCTCCCTCAGCCATTCTCAGCAGCAGCTGCCCCTGTCCTCCCAAAATATCACTGGCAACTCAAGATGGTCCATTCCCAAGTCACTCTGTCACACTGAGAAGTCTTCAAAGAAATACATTTTTCCTGCGTGTTTCTATATATTTGGACAAGGTGTCTACCCACCTCTTTACACCAGAAGAAACTGCCGACTGCCTGTTAGAAGGCCTGCAGCCTTGCTTTCATTTGATCCAATGTTTCTAACAGGTTTCAGTCCTATTTATTCTAAAGTTGACTTTACATAATTACCATTATATCTCAGACATAATACTCAGCATACAGCAATGCTCAATTAATGTTTTTTTAGTGAATCCTTACATTGTCTTGAGGTTTACTGTTTACATAGTATCCACCAATTAATTCATCAGAGCCATGTATCAGAGCCACTTAGGACATCCCCATAAATTAGCTATGGTAAATATTATGATTCCCATTTTGCAGGAAAAGAAACTGAGTCTCAGAGAGGTTAAGTGGCTTGTGTAAGGTCACGTGGCTAGTACTGTCAGAAAGAAGACCAGTACTTAGGGTCTTCTTTCCAATCAGCCTTCCTATCTCTTTATAGCTGAGAGGTTTATCCAAAGAGTATCAGAATTATATAACATCCTCCAAGTGACCAATGTAAGAATCCATATATTTGAATTCTGGAGTACAATCTATTTAGATTTATTGGTTGATGCTAGTTCCTTACTTCCAAATGAAATTGATGTGATGGAAGCAGACTTCTCCAAGTCTCTGATACCAGAAACTACTTAGCTGTCTCCTTTCTCCCCGGGCATCCTCATTACTGCTGAGACCAACTGAGTCTGTCTTTGTACTAGCTAGCAAAATTGAACTTTTGGCAAATGAAATAGACTGGATTTTTCTCTCTGCCCTGATCTAACAGAACTATGGCCTTTTGATTGTAAACTGTTGCAGACATTTAGAAAAGATGTATTGCACAAATCAAGGGAAAATGCAAGCACATGCATTTGCTAACATAGCATCTTACTTAAATGCCCATATTTCAGCTCAGTTGTCTCTGAGAGATGCTTCCAATTTATTCACTATTCACCTATTTATCCTAGACTCATTATCGTATACGTGATATGTGCTAAGTACTGTCAAGGTGCTGGGGACCAGGTAATAAATAGGATACCGTTTAATCAAGTATGAAGTTGGAAGGAGAACAAAGAATATGATCTACCTTCCCATAATTAAAAAAAAGAAAGAGCAACTAAAGAGATGATGGCAAGTAAATGTAATACAGTATCCTGGCTGGGATCTAGCAAGAGAGGAGAAAAGGCTCAGAGGGACATGATTGGGACATATGAAAAACTTGGAATACAGACTGTAGGCTTTATATCAGTGCTAAATTTCCCGAACTCAATAACTGCACTTTAGGTGGTTACATAAGTGAATATCCTTGTTCTTAGAAAATGTGCATGGCAGCATTAAGTGTTCAAGGAGCATGATGTATACAATCCACCCTCAAGTGTTCAGAAAATGGATTGATAAGGAAGCAGACAGAGATGAGAGATAGATTGATGGATAGATAACTAGAATGATATGCTAAATGTGGCAAAATGTTAAATTTGGCGGGCCTGGATATCTGGGGGAGTACAGGTATGTTGGAGTTCTCTGAATGGGGCTCGTGTTATTTTTGTAGCTATATTTTAAGTTTGAAAGTGTTTCAAAAAGTTAAAAAAGAAACATGACTTACCTTATCTTCTACTACAAAATCGTGCTAGGACAAAAGAAATTAGGTTCGCCGCTCATGCCAGGGTGAGGGCTCCCTGCTGAAAGCCATCGCTGATAACAGGCCCAGCCAGATGCTGCAGTGTTCAGACAGCGGATTTACGTGAGCATAAGTACACAAGCACCTCCATATTTTAGTAAACTTTGACTCAAAGGTAGTGGGTTTTTTTTTCCCCCAGCAATATAAGTCATTAATTGCCAAAGTAAAAGAAATATTTATTCTTAAGAATCTGCCTCTGCTTTGTCTTTTGCCAGTCTTACAGTAACAATTATGGATGAAATCTGAAATTGAATTCTTCATCTTTGATGATTCTGCTTGTTCCAACTGATTTTTGTGATTCTTTCTTTCCCTCCAGGCGATGATTGCTCTATTTTCAGTCATGATCTTCCCACCTATATTAAAGATAATTTTGAGTCAGCAAGAGTCACCGAGGCAAACTGGGAGACCATTCAAGGTGGAGTTATAGGAAGTGGCTGTGGGCAGCTGGCACCCTATGCTCATGGAGACTCGCTCTATTTTAATGGCTGTCAGATAAGACAAGCTGCCACCAAACCACTGGATCTCACTCGAGCAAGGTAACAAAACCCCTGTGTTCTGATCCAGACATAGAATCCATCACCAGCCTGGTTATTGCCACCTATCAGTTAGATGTGATCATGAACTTCATGGCAAAGATGTTACTAAGCAGTGAAAAACTAAACATTTGTATTGCGTACAAGAAACACTATATGTTTTTACAACTCAGAAGTATACTTTGCTTAAATTTATGGTATAATTACTTTGTATTTCTTCACACACACACACCAACTGAGCAGTGGTGACATAGGCATATTCCTGGAGAAGTGGTCATATACTCTGTATAATCCACATAGACAATTTAATGTTGACCATTTACAAACATGTAAACGTGAATGTATATTAGAAGTTGAATTTGTAATAATGCAAACATATACCTATACTGAGCACATTTAACTATATTGAAATGGAGGATGGTTGGTTGGATGGATGGATGGATGGATGGATGGATGGATGGATGGATGGGGACTTTAGAAATTCCCATTATGTAGGAACTTGATAGCAATGCAGAATAGAGTGGACAGCAACTGTGCAGTTGGGCTAGAGAATTGACAGGAAAAGTAACTCCAGGAGGGTAGAATTTCCTTCCCCACCTGCCCTTCCCAGCTGCACCACCTCAGCAAAATCACACAGTTTTTAATCTCTTTAATTCAGGAAAAGATTCTAAGATTTTAAAACGGTTGCACACTGTGATTATACTAAAAGCCATTGATTGTACACTTTGGATAGATTGTATGGTATGTGAGTACATCTCAAAAAAAACCCTGCTTTTTTTTTAAAAAAGGGGGCGGGTTGTAGAGTCCTGGCCTAGAATATTCACATAATGCTGAAAAGTGTTCAGTGGTTATAAGGGTATTTGAGAATTAACATTTGGTTCATGAGAATGTAGATGTTTACTTGAAATCTTCCACTTTGGAAAATATGGGTTATGTATTTTCAGAAACAGAAAATTAAGTTTGGTGGGGGCCTTGACATGATAAATAATGAAAACATAATAAAATTAATTCCCAAATGGTAACCATGGCAATGCTAAAAGTTGTGGTATCCACCTATCCCCATTTTTTCCCACACCCAACCCAAAAGACATACTCAACCTGGAGACAACCTGATGTTTCTCCTTGGGCACATATGCAGATACAATTCACTTCCATGCTATACAGGTAGCTTTTCTTAAATTAATTTATGCATTCACAATTTTTAAATCCACCTTTGTTTAACCACCAACTGTAAATGTGACTGCCTTGTTAATCACTAGGAACCCTATGAGGGTATATCTTCTATGTTTAAAAACTAAGGCAAGGATGCCTATGAAAAGCAAAGAGGCACACTGGACAGAATGGCCGGGATGGTCAGGAGCCTGCTTGTCTCTACCTCCTTTTTCCCACAGCTCTAATCTTCACTCATCCCTTTCTTAACAGAGACATGATGATTTGTCTTTGTCCAGATGCTATTAGCTTGGAGCTATTTGTTAAAAAAAAAAAAAAAATGTATGTAGCATAAATATTGTGACTTTATTCCTTGTTCTATGTCATTAACTGCCTGTTTGGCTCGTAATCACTTTCAGAAAATAGAAAGTGTTTTAAGTGAAATACAATAACAATTATTTCCAAGTTCATGAGAAAAAATGTCTTTGAAAGTCCAGGTTGTTTACTTTGTGTAGAAAGCTAGCCTTCCCAGGTCAATTAACCTGTAGGTATAATTAAAAGATAATATAAATAAATTGTGTTACTAATGTGCTTTAGTCACAAGGCTGGATTCTTCTATTTTTACCATATTATGCACTCAAGAAACTATGGACTTTGGGAACATGAAAAATCAAAAACTTTTAAAGTAAAACTCTTCTTGTAACACTTCCTGGCTGTTGTTTAAAGATTTATCACACCTGTGTTTTTCAGCAAAATCATGTTTGTTTTGCAAATTGGGAGCACGTCACAGACAGACAGCTGTAACAGCGACCCGAGCGGCCCCCACGCCGTGGACAAGGCTGTGCTGCTGCAGTACAGCGTCAACAATGGCATCACCTGGCACGTCATTGCCCAGCACCAGCCCAAGGACTTCACGCAAGCTCAGAGAGTGTCTTACAACGTCCCCCTGTACGTAGCTGAATGGGGAGGTGTGGCCTCACCCGGGAGCCCTGGGAATCCCAGGGTTTGAGCTAGAAGAAAGTGTAGAGTCTGCAGGGGGGGGGTGCGAAGCCCCGAATTGGTGAAGTTACTGGAATAAGGCCATAAAATTCAGTGGTGTCAGAACCAAGATGACTCCAGCTCTCCAAATGTTTTCTTTTAGGGCAAGAGGCAAAACTTGAAGCCAAGAATAATGGCAAGTGGGACTAGACAGTAACAACTCTGTGCTAAAGGCACTTTTTGCATATTTCCCTCCCTTTAACTAATGTTTCTAGACCTTGAGAAAATAACATTTCTTTTTTTATTTTCTGCCAGGTACACTAGTTTGGAAATTTGCTAAGGTTTGGCAACTATGTCAGTTTTGCTCATTACTGTACCCTTAACCTCTAGCACAGTGCCTGTCGTACAGAAGGCACTTCCTATTTGTTGACCAAATGTGTTGCTCTCCCAAGCACTACTGGAGCCAGAAGAAGGAGGGAGAGAGATATAAAAATATGATAGGACCCATGAGTGCTCAATAAAGTTTCAGGCTGCTTAGCAGAGCCCTAAAGACCTATGCAAATATGAATTCCATGTCCAAAATTTTGTGATTTAGATTAGCTTATTATAATCTTTGTAACCCACAAATCACATCCCAGAAAGTTTTGTTTCCTAATGTTTCATCTCTTTGTCCCTCTGTCTTTGGCATAGGGAGGCACGAATGAAAGGAGTTTTACTGCGCTGGTGGCAGCCACGCCACAATGGAACAGGTCATGATCAGTGGGCTTTGGACCATGTCGAGGTCGTCCTGTGAGTATCTGAAACCTATCATCCAGTGTCCATTTCAGAAAGGTTTGAAATTCCTTTAATGCAGCATGCTCCTTAATTTAGTAAGAACTGTTCACGATGGGAAGCCCCACAGGACCACTTTGTCTGATGCTCTTCAGCAACGGCAAGCTATAATAGCTCAGGTCAACAGCAAAATAACAGAGCCCTGAATATAATTTAATGTGCCTTAGAAACCTTCAATAGGCAAAGCCTTTCTGTAAGGATTTGACAATATCAGTTAAATTGGATAAAACAAAAGTCTCCAGATATGTGGGAAACAATGTCTTATGCCAGCTCTGGGTTGCCTCATAAAATGGAATCATCCTTTAAGAGAAAGAATCTTTACTGGTTGGTGTAGAGTATTCTGGGCTAGCATGCCCAGTTACAAACACTTGTTTTAGCCACAGGTGCCTGAGGCCCTCTTCCACTTAGTGATGGTTGCAACTAGGAGTTGTGTTTTCAGATTCCTCCTGACCAATCCCAGCAGCTAGCAAGTTCAGGGTACTCCCCCATTGTTTCTCCCGTATAATAAGGCTCTTGCCTAGCCGGTTGACTGTTCCTCACAGACAGATGACTTGCTTTTTCTCCAACAATCTAGTTCCTGTAGAACTGGAATGCTTATGTCTCGACGGGTTCGGACTGATGGCTCCAAGTGGTTGGCAAGGAG
This sequence comes from Chaetophractus vellerosus, assembly GCA_004027955.1. NCBI lineage: Eukaryota > Metazoa > Chordata > Mammalia > Cingulata > Chlamyphoridae > Chaetophractus > Chaetophractus vellerosus. The sequence continues at coordinate 3,483 of PVKH010020882.1, read as the reverse complement.
AGGCGAATCTTCTCGGTAGATAGGTTCAAATGTTCATTCTGTTTACCAAAGCAAACATGAAATCAGTCCTTCCGCTGATTTCAGTCATTTTGAAAGCAAATGTAAATGATTAATTGGTAGGAAAACTACCAGATTTGTTTTCTTTCGATCATAGCCATGAACTGAATTTTTCAGTCTTGAGTTGGCCCTCGTCTTAGCTTTCACCGAGGCACCTGCTTGCATGGCATCCATATCAACCCCAAATCAAAGAGCAACCCAGTCCCTACACAAGCCCCCACTGTGCGCTCTGCTGCTTTTGGACAACTTGCTGGGCTCTGCCTCCACAAGCCAAAGTTGAAGTTTAAAGGAACGGTCCAGACTTATTTGATCTAAATATGAGGCTGATGTATTCATTCCTTAGACATCAATTTCCTCTAATTACATTCTTCCAGAAGAATAGAATATGCTGGGCTCTAAATGAATGAATGTAAGGCAAGGCCATAGAGAGGTGTTCAGATAGACCAAAAAGCAACCCTGAAGCCCTTTTTCCCGGGCTACTTGCCTTTTAGAGCTGCACTTCTCAATTGGATTGAACATCAGAATCACTTGGGAAGCTTTTGAAAAAAAAACAATGAATGCCCCAGTTCCCAGGCCCAACCCTAGAGATTATAATTTAAATCGATCTGTGGTGGGCCCTGAGCATCAGTCATTTATAAAATCACCTCAGGTGTTTCTAACATACAGGTTGACATGCAATTTAGAGTTTATTATCTTTTAAGTCTCTTGCCAAGAAAATTTACAGCAATGGGGCTTCCTTTGCCTGACCGAGCATTACCACCTCCTATGGAAACTTCAACACTTGACAGTCCTCAAAAGAAGACAGGATGTTAAAACTTCCCTTGAGTAAACCTAACAATTCTTAGCAGGTCCCGCATTTGAGTAGATGTTTCCTCTCCTCCCATTCAACCAAGCAATTGCAGTTATCTACATTGGTTTTCAGAGGTATATCATTGCCATAATTCTTCTCTTGGGCTAAAAATAAATAGCAGGTGGGCTCAGAAATGCAAATATATTGCCCCAGCATGAAAAAACCCCTCCACCACCTGGAAACAGAACTCTGTTCTCTGCTCTTCTTGTTGACCTGCTGTCTCAGAGGCTCCTGGCAGGAAGCTTCCCCGTTATTTCACCTCCCTGAGGAAACTTCATGAATATTCTGGGGTCACTCCCAGAATGCCTGGTGTTGGTATAACTTTTCAAAGCAACTACCAGCATCATGACATTATTACAAAGATCAGGTTCAGATTATATGAAATATCAGAAACTTACTGTAACTGGTATTTTTCTGGAGCTACAATCTGTATCAGTAAAGGCTTCATTTTTCTTTCATCTCCAGAATTTTAATAATTTGCAGACTTTGTCACTTACCAGGCACCTGTCTGCTCTTACCTGCTTCATTGTGTCACACGCTTAAAGGCACTAAAACGTTTCAAATGAGGAAAGAGCATTGCCACACACGCACAATGTTACATGATTTGGGTTTTATTCAGTGTCTTCTTTCAATTAATATTTTTAAAATTTTTAATTTTACACATCACCATATAATGTTATGTACATGTATTACACATATCCTTTTTAAGGCAAAAACATAATAGTTTTTAATATCTCTTTAATGACATCCTAAAGAGTTGTTAAAATTAAAGGAGTTACTTTTACTTTATTTTCTGCTTTTTTCAAGAAGAAATACTCCGTGAAGCTCAGATCAATAAATGAGTTGTTTAAAAAATACAGTATTAAGAAACTATTTTTCAGAACTATGTTCTTGATGTTTTGCTCTTGTCTTAGGATTGAACATGTCTACGACACTGAGTACTTTTTTTTTAAAGTCACAAAAAGTTTTACAGCATTCAATTATTAATATGTACCAGATAGCACTATAAAGTAATTACTTCCATTATTTTCCTTGATTTGATTAAAATAATATAGGAAGTTCCAGAGAATTCAAAAAAATAAAGTATGGTGATTTTCCCAAGGGGCTTGCAACCAAATGAGGCACAAAGAAGCTAGCCAGTGTCCGTGCCATGATTCACCAATATCACTAATTATAGCTTTTCTACAGCAGACTACCCTAGAGCCTTAGTAATGGAAAATATCCTCTTAATTAACCACACTTCTGCATAGTAACATTTAGTTTCATAAACTAGCAGTGTTAATTTCTCAAGTGTGAAGGAAACAGGAGCAGACTGAGGTGCAGCTCTTCAGAGATATACTCCCTGCCTCATTGGACAGCAGCAAACAGGACTGTTAATATGTTTTTGCAACTAATGGTGGGGACATACAATTCACTTAAGAATTTTTAGACTGCATTTTCTTTTGTAACTGAAGATTGGCCTTAATCTAGCTTAATTACCATAGTTTTGCTTCTGTGCATGTGCACCAAGGACACATGCTAAAAACCCCTAGAGAAAAAAACAGTGATCGCGCATGGTATCTTATAATGAGTTTAAAGCTCAGTACTGCCCATATTAACCATGAAGATAGACAACTTTGTGAGAGCAAATTTGGTATTTTTTAAATATTTTGAGGTTTAGGAGTGCATCAGAAATGAACAAGAAACATAATATATGTTGTAATTTAATGGTTTAACTCTAAAATACAATATGTGGAAACACATACATTTTATAAATATGAATATACCGAATGACAAGCCCTGCACAAGCTAAAAACCACCCTTTCAGAATTTAACAAGCAAGGTCACACATACCTTATGCTTGTCTGAGAGTATAATTTTCCCATTCTGATGATGTTTTTCAATAAAACCTGCACACGAAAAGTACTTCATGATGGTTAGCTCCTGCTAATCTACCATACACCAGGCAAAACTGAGTTGACAGGTCATCTACTTCCCAGCCTCGCTAGCTTACAAAAAGTCCTTATTCTGTAAGGCCTGAATGAAGTAGCATAACACAATCACTGACAATCAAGTGTCAGAAATCTAATTTCTCTGAATTCGTTTGCTAGTATAGAGTATTTGTTTTCAGTAAATGTTTGTGAATACATTTGGGCAGATCCCTCACAAGATCCATGCTGGCGGGGTTCTTCTTAGGATAAAAGAATTCTTTCTCTTAAACTTTTTTGCTGGGCATTCAATACTTCTATCCTAAGAATCTCCCTCACCCAATTCTGCATTTCATTCACACATCACATTTCCTATGTACGTGTGTAAGTCACAACCTGTCGTATGTATAATAAAGTAGGCCAGTTTTTGCATGTGTACCTTGAAAGCAAATTGCTCAGTAAAGACTAAACCCTTTTAAAGTGATTTATTAAAAAGTGAATTATTACCACATTGGCTGAGGATTGAAAACCAGTATATTGCTAACTATGGTCTTAACCCATTTATCAGATTTTAATAATGTGAGTTCCATCACGACCATCCCCTCATGCTATTCATTATCAAGATACTGTCACATTTTTGGCACAAATGATTTATGGAGATGAGCATAT
>PVKH010020881.1:0-14479 GCA_004027955.1 Chaetophractus vellerosus | reverse complement strand
CCAAGGCCCCTGGGTGTCCTCTTCCCTCTGCCCCACAGCAAGGCACTCAGGTCTATCTCTTCTCCCTCCTCCCTCTCTCACATTCCATCTCTTTCCTATCTTTGGCCTCATGGTCTTCACCAGCAGGAACTGAAGGATAGCCAACACCCCCAACTTCCTTCCAGGGAAGTTCAGGTAACTCTGAGAAATGCAAGTTAAAATGTAAAGGAGGGAAGCGGATGTGGCTCAACTCACTGAGCTCCCACCTACCATATAGGAATTGGGTGGTTTGGTTCCGGTACTTCCTAAAGAAGACAGCGAGCTGGTGCGGTGGGTAGGTGTGGCAAGCTGACACAAGATGATGCAACAAGAGAAGCAAGAAGAAAAACATGAGAGACACAGCAAAGCAAGGGGCAAAGGTTCTTGGTGTCTCCTAAAGAAGAGGAACAGGACAGTGATCTAACGCAACAGGTAGGGGTGGCAAGCTGAACAAGATGGCACAAGAGACACAGGAGGAAAAGCATAGTGAGAGCACAGCAAAGCAGGGAATGGAGGTGGCTCAAGAGATTAGGCGCCTCCCTCCCACATCAGAGGTCCCAGGTTCAGTTCCTGGTGCCTCCTAAAGAAATAAAGATGACGAACAGACATAGCAAGTGCAAACGAGGGGGAGGGGAGAAATTTTTTTTTTTTTGATGTAAAGGAATAGAGTAGCTGTCTGTAGAAATGGTATAACCAAGATACATCTTTCCAAAATGGACCCAAAGAACACTCCAAAACTACTTGAAAGTTGAGAGGGACTTCTGGAGGGCAAAATAGGCTTGGGCAGGGAGAGGACCTACTAGGTTCCTAGCAGCCAAGTCACCTGTCCAGGTTATCTTGCTATGGCTTGATCAGTCCCTACTGGCTGACTTATAATCAACTCTCTAAGCAGATAGAAATGAGGACCAGGGCTCTGCAAACCACTTCCAGTTTCTGCCATCCTGAGGGTGCTGGTCTACTGGTGCCCAGCCAGTTTCCCAGTGTCAACTTCCACTTGCTTCAAACTGAGCCAGTCTCTGGCCTCTAGTCCCTCCCCTCCCTGAACGGTTCCACCTAAGATGGCCTTTTTAAAATCATTTAGAAGTGTGTTTCTTATGCTCAAAACTTTTGATAGTTCCCCAAAGGGCAAACCAAGTCCTCATGAGCTACTTCTGTTAAATCCTGCAGTTTTGTCTCCTTACTTTCCTTCTTTTCTTGAGCCCATTTTGCCCTTGCAGCACTCTGCCATTTCTACAACCACCATTCTTTCCCATGTGTTCTGTAATTTTGCTGCCCAGAAGTGCAATCTTGCTTAAACACTTGCTTAAAGACTGAACTCTTAAAACGTTATTTTTCAGGGGCTGGCTGTGGCCCAGTTGGTAGGGCGCCTGTTTACCACATGGGAGGCCCCGGGTTTGGTCCCTGGGGCCTCCTCCACCGGGCAGACCACCTTGAGAAGGCAAGCCAAGGGCGGGGCACACCGCGGCGGGCAGGGGCAAGCCCCTGTGGGAAAAGGGGCGAGCCCTCGCGAGCAGGCAGGCTGCCGCGCCGGTGAGCTGACTCAGAGAGGAATGCAAAGAAAAAAAAATGAACACAGCAAGAAGAAGCAGAAGGAGGGGATATATAATAAAAAATGAAAAAATAAATCTTTAAATAAAAAACCAAAACATTATTTTTCAATTAAATCATTTTGCAAACCCCATGAATCTAAATCTGCACTGTCCAATAAGATAGCCATTAGCCACATGTGGCTATCTAAATTAGAATTAAATAGAATTAAAAATTCGGTTCCTCAGTGCACTAGTCCCATTCCATGCATTCAACAGCCACATGTAGGTGGTAGCTAGTGTGTTGGACAGTGCAGGTGTAGTTCTATTAAGGCAGTGCTGATGTAAACAATGATTGGTAATGGGTGCTAACATCACAAAGATAGGGACTACCAAACATTATGTACCCCCAGGTATGTTGCAATAGAAAGCACACACCACCACCACTTATGACACAGTCTTATTAAAAAAAAATCAAATTGAATGCAGTCAAGCCTCTAGATTTACTAACCAATTTAAGGAAATATAGGGGTAAGAGGAGCTTGTTAAATTAGATATTGTAGTGAAGACACTACAGTGATGCAAATAGCAAAATTGAGACTGTGGGAAACTCAACAGGACAAATGACCTGGCTTCTCTAACAGATAAACTGCAAAGGAAAGAAATGAGATGGAAGAGGAACCTAAAGATGTAAGAGACTTAAGAGACAACCATTGAACTCTCTTTCTGCATGATTTTTCTGTAAACCTACAACTTATTTAATAGTAATAATAATAAAAGACATTGTGAATATTCTCGCTGTCCTGATTTTACGATAATCAGTATTTGCTATATTAGAAACCATGCATGTGTCCCCAGACCTAGTTTTTCTTCCTAGGTCTGGTTTTTAGAATGCTGGTGATAAACTAAGCCTGATTTATTATATGACCATCCTGTATGGGAAAAGACTGTAACACTAAGTACCTTTGGTCAACTTTAAGAGATACAGCAGGGAGACGGATGTGGCTCAAATGGTTGGGTGTCCGTCTCCCATATGGGGGGACCTGGGTTCGATCCCCAGAACCTCCAGGTGAAAAAAAAAAAATAGAAGCCACATGGGCCGCCAGGCCCCCATGCGTGGGTGAGCCCCCCAGGCTCTGTGCACAGGTATGCTGCAGGCCCTGCGAGCAGGTGAGCCGTCAGGCCCCGTGAGATAAGGACGTAACAGGAGAGTGACATAAGGGAGAGCCAAGATGAGATGCACCGAAAAACCAGGAACTGAGGTGGCGCAGGCAGTAGTAGGACGACTCTCTCCCACATCAAGAGTTCGAGGATCAAATCCCAGTGAAGACAGGAGAAGGATAAGAGAGGGCAGGAAACAGACACAGAAAGTTGCCCAGTGAATGGACACAAAAACAGCAAAAATGGTGTGTGTGTGTTTAAAAATGGATAAAAGTAAAAAAATGTATAGGGAAGGAAGATACGGACTATAGTATAGTATAGTAAAACTTTGATGATGTTCTTTTTTTAAAAAACAATTTATTGAAGTATATTATTCATACATGAACATACATAAACTATAAGTATTCAGTAAACATCATAATCTTACAAAACAAACATTAATAACATCATACAGGGCTCCCACACATCACCCCCCCACACAAACACCCTGCATTGTTGTGAAACATTTGTTAACAAATCATGAAAGAGCATCATCAAAGTATTCGGACTAACTGTAGTCCGAATCTTCCCTATACATTTTATAAGGGTTTATTTATTTACATTTATCCATTTTTACCCACTCCCCGTTTTTGCTGTTTCTGTGTCCGTTTCCTGCCCTCTCTTTTCATCCTTCTTCTCCCGTCTTCACTGGGATTCGATCCTCGGAACCTCCGATGTGGGAGAAAGGCGTCCTACTACTGCCTGCGCCACCTTAGTTCCTGGTTTTTTGGTGTGTCTTGTCTTGGTTCTCCCTTGTGTCACTCTCCTGTTATGTCATCATCTTGCTGTGTGGCTTGTGGGGCCTGGCAGCTCACCCGCACATGGGACCTGGTAGCCCACGCACCTTCTATATTTTTCTTTTTTTTTTTCTTTTTACCGGGAGGTCCCCGGGGTCGAACCCAGGTCCCTCCGTATGGGAGACCGATGCCCAACCACCCAAGCCACATCTGTCTACCTGCTATACCTCTTAAGGTTGACCAAAGATACCCCAAATTACAGTCTTTTTCCATACAGGATGGTCATATAATAAATCAGGCTTAGTTTATTACCAGCATTCTAAAAACCAGACCTAGGGAGAAAAACTAGGTCTGGGGACACATGCTTGGTTTCTAATACAGCGAATGTTTAGCCTTACCCTGATTACCACAAAATTAGGTGAGTGAGAATATTCACGTTGACAATGCTTTCATAATTTGTTAACAAATGTTTCACAACAATGCGAAGTATTTGTGGTGGGGTGATGTGTGGAACCGTGTATGATGTTATGCATGTTTATTTTGTAAGTTCACAATGTTTACGGAACAATTATTGTTTATATGTTCATGTATGATATACTTCAATAAATTGTTTTTTAAAAAATAAAAAAAATAAAAGACAACCACTGGCAAGTACAGATCTGATTTGGATTTGTTCAAACAAACCATATAAAAAATTGAGACAACCAGGGAAATTTGAACAATTAAGGAATTGTTTTGAACATACAGAACAGGATTTTTTTGTTTAAAAACCCCTTATTTTTAAGGTGCATACCAAAGTACTTATAGATGGCAGATGATGGGATGTTTCAAAATAGTCCCCCTGGCTGGGGGACAGAGAGCAGTGTGAGGGTGAGATAGATGCAACAAGCCTAGACTTCAGTTATTGGGGTTGGATGATTGGCACATGGAGGCTTTATTGCCTTATTCTACCTTGGCATATGGTTTGTTCTTATTCATTGGCTTGTCAGTTCTCCAAGGACATGCCTGCCTCCTTACCTTTGCATTCCCTGATGGCCTGTGGCTCTGGTGTGTTTCAAAGCCTGAGGCTGGGTCAGCTTTGTAACCACACCAACATCTTCCAACTCACACCACTATGGAAAAACCTCCCTGAGGGGCACACCCCCTGATCCAGGTGGAGTGCTCAGGGACCCACCTACCCTGTCACTGAACAGGTAGAGATGCTGATCCTGAACAAACCTGTATTGTCCTCAAGGCTCTGGTCATCAACAAACTCAGCTCCATCTTGGCAGCCTGTCACTTGCAAGCTGAGGAATTCCATGTACCTGTCAGGACTGGGGCTGCCTGTCAGACAGGCCACACCTTGGGCAGGGCTGTGGATGAAGCTTCTTAGTCTCTAATTACCGATGGCTGCCTGAAGACTTTCATCCTCAATGTGACATTTCCAAGGATGCAGATGCATCCCAGAGGCCAGACCAGTGTGACTACTCCCCCCACCCATACCCCCCATGACAGACAAGTCCACAGCTCACAGTAATGTAAAACCATTTGTTTAATTCTAAATCAAGTTACTTTCACAACAGTGAAAATTAGTGACTGTCAAGGTGTGCCACTGTACATAATGTCACTGTCTGACTGTGGTTGGGATCTGGTCCAAGTCCACAGCATGGCAGCAGGGGGATGGGGGAGGGACAAAGAAACACACAAAAGACAGGAAAACTGACTTGGCAGAAGATGAGGTGATGAGCCTGACGGGGCATTGGGGGAAAGGGGCTTCCTGCGGGGCTGGGCCAGCAATCCCAAAACTGCTCTCCTGTCCCAGCTCCTGGCAGAGGGTGAGTGGGGACCTACTAGGTTAAAATGAAAGGGCACACAGCCAATCTGATTTTGATAACAGGTTCTCGGGATGCCTCTGCTGGTGGAACTCTCCTGGGCTCACTCCATTTTGTTAAAAAGTACAAATGATTAATCGTCCTACCCAGAACCCTTCTTGAAACTTTCTTCTGGAAACAAACTTCTGCTGGGACCATCTGACTAAAAAAAAAAACAAACAAAAACAAAGTCCTCACTCCCACCACTAGGTGGGGCCACTGCATGGAAGTATCCCACCAATCCTCTCTAGAGCTGAAACTCCAGGCCCCCTCTGACCTTGGGGATTTCTGGAAGGTAATGAAAAGAGCACTCTTGAGTGGGTGCCCCAAGAATGTTTAAAATCCATCAGGCACACAGTAAAGCTGCAGCCTATTTCTACAGAATGGATCGGCAAGTGAACCACCTACTCAATACTTATATTTTATCTGTTTAAACACTGACCTCTGGTGTAGACAGGTGCAAAGGGGAAGGGGTGAGGGCTGTGGGGAAAAGGCTTCCCTTATCTTCCTCAAGGTCTTGGTTACCATTCACTATGCAGAGCCATGTCTAGAAAAAAGCACTAGGTGGGGCTTTAAACCACTTTTTGGCTATTGCAGGGAATGAGCCAGGAGCAGTGCGGATGGGGCAAAGTGAGGGAGAGGCCCCAGAGGAAATCCATCTTCCCCTCTCAGGGGTCTCCAGGCCTGGCAGGCAGAACAAGAACCATTCCACCAGATGAACTGTCCTACCTGCCCAGCACCAAATTCCCTCAATCAGATTCAGAGAAAGAAGTTTGTTAAGGGGGGTGGGGGTGGGGGGGAATCAAGGGCTTGCAAAGAATAATGTCCCCTGGATTCCACAGGAAGGAAGAAATAAATCATCATCATTGCTTTGAGGGTCCCAGGCCCTGCCATCTGGCTTTGGAAATCATCGGGGGTTGCATGCTCTGGCGTCACATGCTTCCCTGGTTTTAGCACACGTACAAAGAGTTTTCAGGGGAGTCTATCAAGCTATACCAAAATCAGGCTCACTTGTGGTCTCCCCGCTCCCTGCCTCTTCATCATGGACAAATGGGCTTCTGAGGAGAGTAGTCTTTAACATATAGCTGGGCTGACTTGACGAAATCCCCAGCTTCCTTTGCACAGCTTCTGGGAGAGGATGCACCAGAGCTTCTATGGCCTCAAGTCTGGGGCTGCTTATTCAATTACTCCTGCATCAAAGCTCCAAATCCTGCTGGAGCCACAAGCCCAGGTCTCTCCTACCACGCAGCAATGAGTCTGAACTGTGTGCCCTCTGGTAAGAGAGGAGGATGTACACACAGTTTGGGGAGGAAAGCTGATGGGAAATTCTGTGAGTTATGCCACATGCCTCATTGGGGATAATCTATACCAGGAAATCAGGTCATTCAAGTTGCTCTCTGGGGACAAAGACTGTGAGTGTGACCCAGGGCCGATAAAAGATCTTTGGGTCTCTGGTGAATTCATGATGCTTCTAGACAACCTCCAGCTTCAGCTGCTGCAATTATGATCTTTATGGGAGAGCAATTTCTTGCCTCTCTGATGAGGAGGAGGAGGAGGGAAGAGGACAGAGCAGCACTGAGATCTGGAAAGGGAGCCTGTCTGAACAGCCCCACTGGCTTTGGAGGCCACTTACCAAGGGGTATTTATATTGATGAAAGAAAGTTTCCATAAATACCATTTGGTTCATCCCTTTGTTTTTTTGTAATATTAAACTCTGGTGAAACTGTATTCTGACAGTTTTTCTTTTCCCACCTTGTCCCTGTGTGGAGCCAGAACCCGCTGAGTTGGCTAAACAGGATTCCATGGTGTCATTCATGAGAGGGGACTCAACGCCAAGGCCTGAGGTTACAGTAGGGTCTTCCCAGTGATGGTCACACTCAGGGGTCCTTGCCAAACAGTCCTGAGTCCCAAAGCTCTGATGGAGAAGCAAGACTCCTTGATGTGTACTGACCCCACTGATTCTAGAGGTCAGCAGTAGCCAAAGAGCCAAACACCAAAGTGGGGGTGGCGCATCACCAGTCTAGAGGCCCTGCCACAGATGCAGGCTGGGAGCCCAGCATTAGGCAATCAGGAGCCAGAACATGATCACCAGGGCCACAAACAAGAAGAGACGTGACAGGAATTGTTCATCCACATACTGGGGCGTCCCGGGGACAGCTGAAGAGACAAGAGGGAGAAGAGGGGCTGTTAGAATACTGTAGCTATACACACTGCCCACTCAGGCCAGGAGTTGAGAACATCAATCTTTGTTAATTTACAACAAAATCCTGCTCATGATTTCCAAACCCCCCAAAATACCAGGCAAAACAAAAACATATGGAACAACATAACAATTTGTTCCAAAATGTTTTAGCCTGTAGATGCAAATAAGATAATTGACTAACAGGAAGCTCTTAGAGGAAATAAAAAAAGAAAAGTTACTGTTTAAGCATCCCCTATGTGATAAGTGGTTTGTACCCATCTTTCCTTGGTGGGTACTATTATTCCCATTTTATTAAAGACGAAACCAAAGCATGGGAGTGGGGGTTATGAGGTGACACGCCCAAGATCATGAGGTCCATGTGGCAGAGCTCCACAGTTGTGCTCCCAGCCTTTCCACAACACTGCCTCCTGTGTCACAGAGTCACAAGATTCTGGCACTGTAGAGCCAGGAGGGGCCTTGGAAAACCCTGCACTGGAAAGCCTTCTTTTTCCAGAGGGGAGAACAGGGCCCATTCAGAGAAAGTGACTTGTCTCTGTCATCACATAGCAGGCTAGAGGCAGAACCAGGGTGAGAACCTGGGTCTCCACTTCTCTCTGCTTTGAGAACAGCTACCATTTACAGATCCCTGCCCTGACTGAGGGGAAGAGAATCTACATTCAGGATGGGCAAACTATATTAAACACAACAGGAGAAAACTTTCTGTGACTGCAGCAGGGGGATAAAGCAATCCAGAGCCTAGCTGGCTGTGGAATGCTATTTAACTGGGGAACACAGGGTGAGCCTTGGGTCAGGAACAGGGCAGGTTCCGGCTGCCTGCACAGGACTCTGTCCTTCACTCAGAGCAGAGCATGCCCTGCCCCTTGGAATCTCCTTCCTCTGAAAAAGCAATGCGTGAACCGAGCAGAAAATCTCAAGTCATACAAGGTGACGAAGGGCATCTCCAAGATCTCTTGGTGCTGTACTAGTTTCACCAGGTGGATGCCCTCATGGAGCCACGCAGGTAGGCAACAGAGGCTTGCTGATGGCCAGCCACGTGCCAAGCACCAGGGTGGGGCGGGCAACAACTAGAACAACCCAGGAGTGATTACAGCCCCTAGCCCTTAAGCTTCTGCTGTCAGGAACCACATGCTGGTCATTTCTGTATCTGGCACTGTGCCCAGTGCACATGAAGCACCAAGGAGCGTGAACAGAGCTCAACTGGCCATGGCATCTCCTCAGGCCTCCTGATAAGGATCTGGGCCACCGACCCCACCACACTGCTCATACACCGAAGGCACTCTCAAGCTGGGTGGAGGGAGAAATGCAGCAGCAGGTGGAACACCTAGGCAGGGTTCCCAAAGAGCTGAGGCTCAGGACCAGTCTCACGCAATAGTCTTGACAGTGATGCCAGAGAATTCAGAGGCCCTGACTCCTGGCGGATCACCTCACCCTCCCCACCCCCAAACTGTTTCAAAATGAGTATTTTATGGACATAGGGTATATCTCAATCAATTTTCCCGAGCACTTTCTTCCTATAAAATGGAGTGTATCGCACACCTGTCCCACAGGTGACGGTGAGTTCTGCACACTGTCCCCTCCTCAAAAGGCACTCACTATCCTTGGCATGACTGCCAGTAATCTGAAAACACTTGAGCACATTTTGAAAAGGCTGATTTATCCGTTTTGTGAGATTATCTGTAATGGATATACTGCTGAATTTCAAGGAGGCTTCAAGCAGGATTACGAAAATATCTTCCTGATTTCTCAAGGAGATAGGGTCCTACCTGGAGGAGGCCGCCCATCGTTTATGTTAAATGCTGTGGCAAATATCCCAAAGGGAAATGCCCCAATTCCAAAAGACATCTGGAAGCCACCATCTCCAAATCCAAACCCTTGAAAGCCCTGTGTGGAAGAAATGCAATTAAGGTGAGAAGCAAGTGTCTTCTGTGCCTGTCAAATGTAGCACACTATACGTGCGGGCACTTAAAATCATGGGGCCCCACCTCTCCTCCCTTCCCCTGCCATCTGTTTCCAAGGAAGAGTACATCTTTTTCTCCTACCTAGACTACAAAGCAGAGGAACTCTGGATCCCCTCTGCCCTTCTAGCCTTGGATTCTAGCTAATAAGGTGTGAATGGGCCAAAGGGAATGGCTTTGATCCAAAGTGAAACACCCTGCTGACCTCTCATATCTTGAGGTTCTTTCCCAAAGTCCCACACTAGCTAGTGACATTATCTACATGTTTGTAACAGCAAAAATTGGCACTAATTCCATGTCTGTTTACAAGAGAATGTCAAAACAAGCTACACATTATCTGTAATGGCCAAAAAAGTGGAACCCTAGTTAGCCAACAATGGAAGTCATGATCAAAATCTTGATTCAGGCTCTCAAAAGGACCATTATGATGACTGGGAAGCAACACAGAAATATTCTGGGATAAAGTTATCAGACAAAATTGTCTGAACAAGATGGTCACAAGTACTTGACAATACATAGTACTTGACAATACGAATATATGGGTTAGTTTTTTTCCCTCAAAAACTTCCTTTAATACTGCTACACATAATTTTCAAAATTTAAAACTTCTTTTTCAGATTGACAAAAGTAGAATTTACTTGTTTTAAGAAATTCACGCATTACAAGAATAACTGATGTAGAAAGTCAGAGTTCTCCTTATTTGTCCTCTCATCTCATACCTCCCTTTTTCAGAAATAACCACTGTCGGCAGTTTGGTGTATGTCTTCAGCATTTTATCCCTATGCAAGTTCTATACTGCATCGCCTTTCACTGAAAAGCTTCAGTAGTAATAACAATATTGTGAATCCACAACCACCATTCTGTGAGCGCAAACGATGCTCCAGGTACTGTGCTAAGCACTGAGACACTCGGATCACATTTAATTCTTACTTTAGCATTATCTGCATTTTACAGATGACCACCCTGAGGCTCAGGGAGGTGGAATAAATTGACCAAGGTCACACAATTAGTAAGGGGTAGAATTTAAATCTAAAACTAGGTCAACCTGATTGGAAAACCCCCACGCTTAACTATTGTGCACATCTTAAAAAATTTCCCTCCTCCCCTGCCTTCCCTGCTAGATCCTTCAAGCAGGTGCTTCCATAGTGAGCCAAATGGCCTTCATTTCTGGCAAGTCCCAAAAGTGGTCACACCCTGTCCCACACTGACCAGGCTGGCACTCAGCTCCAAACTTCTTGCTCGGTGGCACTATCTATAAAAGCTAATGGTTGACTTAATAAGACAGTAAACCTACAGGGAAGGAAAACAACCTGTTTCCACCTCCTCAGTGCAGAAATGCCTCCTGCTCAGACCCAGCATGGCTGAGTTTGAGGGCTCCTGGGACTGTGGCTGCCTTACCCAGGAAAGTGCAATTGTTTCATCAGGAACCATTGTTTCATTTAGCGCAATACTGAGGACTGACCTCTGGTCTTCCTTCTAGCAACATCTATACAATCCTGCATGTCCTCACGTGGTGGTTTTATGTTTCTGGGGCAGGGTATGCAAACAGCAGCACAGGTAGATACAAGTGCTTGTAAAAAAGCACAAGAGGTGTGAAATACAGTCATCATGGCCAGGATGTCTGGCTTCCTGGGGCGTCTGATCCCTGGGCAGGAGCTAATGGTCTGTGGGGAACCAGTGCCTAGGAAAGGTTAAAGTTGAGTTGCCTAAAAGTCGAGAGCAGGGACTTGAAAATCAGCCCGTTCTGGGTTTCAGCCCTGTCTGTGTGACCCCGGACAAGTCACTTTACCTATCTGGGCCTTGGTTTCCTCTTCTATTAGAAGGGTTGATATGAAGCTTGAAAGAGCTCATGCTCATAAAGCTCTTAACATAATAGTTCTTCACACATACTAACCATTCAACAAGTGTTACTGCCATTATTAGTAAGGGTCATCTGGTGAAGAGAGCCTCAATTTCTAGCAGGGTCCCTGACTCAAAAATTCTACTCTTAGGAATCTTAAGGAAATGCCATAATTCAAACAAGACAAAAAGAAATGTACGTAAAGAAGGTCTCTGCAACATTATTTACAACAGCAAAATATGGAATGCACTGAAAGGCCCTCCAATGAGGAACACCAAAAAAAATTATAGTGTATCAAAATTCAATGGAATACACAGCAGCCTTTTAAAATAATAAAAGACACTACAAAGTATCATGGGAAATATTTGCAGAATGGTGATAGCCACATAAACATACATATACACAAGCATACAGATGAGAACATGAAGAAGTGAGACTATGCTTGTGCTGGGATTCTGACTGTATGGATAAATATTTTGTCTTTAAAGTTTCTTTAATGACCTTTTAACAAGAAATGGCTTTTTAAACTAAGGTCTTATTTAAATGTGAAAAATTTTAGGCAGTGATTCTACTTCTAAGAATGTATTTTAATAAAATAACTGTGTATCTGCTCAAAGATTTATCTATAAGCTTGTAAGAGTATTTTTAAAATAGGAAAAAAAAAAGAAACTGCTAAATGTCCAACAAATTAAATAAATTATGTTAAGTCCATAACACAATATTACTTATAAATGTAAAATCTAAAGATATATTGTTGAAAGTTTCCCCTCTTCAAATATAAACTTTGTTAAGCAAGTGATCTTTGCCATGTTCACTGATATATTGCCAGTGCCTAGGACATAAAAGGCACTTAAGTATCTGTAGAATGAATGACATTTTAAAAGAGGCTTACTAATCAGGAGCCAAATTTTTTTTTTTTTGTGTGTGTGTGTGTTTAGAGAGACACATCTCTTTGTAGATACAAAACACACATACACATGAATAGATCTATAACATTTCTATGTATGTATATAGAAAAATGGAAAAGAAGAAAACAGGCCAAACAGTTTCCAGTGGTTATTTCCCAGTGGTTATCTCTGGTTTTTGTGCTTATTAGTGACTTTTTCCCCTCTTTTCCTTTCTGTATTTTACATATTTTCCTTCACTTTCACAATCAGGGAGAAAAACTATAGGGCCAAAAGGAAAATTTCTAAAGCCAGGGCTCATTTCTAAAAGCGTCTCCTGGAATGTTCCTCACCCCTCTGTTCTCCGGCTCTGGTCTCTGTCCCTGAGGACGGGGTGGGGTCTTCTCTCTGAAACAGAAATATGTAAAATAAGTCTATTACAATATGCTGTGAACTGGGAGGCTCTTCCCCAACAAAGCCAGGGCCTTATCCACCAGTCTCTCTCTGTTTGGCCATGCCCCCTTCCTGCCCAGCACCTGGCCCAAATGAACTTATGCTAAATTCATTCTACCTGCAATTGTTTTTCCTAACCGTACAGAAACCAGGAAGAAAATCAGCTTGTTATGAGATATTCATCAGATTGCAGCCTACTCCTCTAACCAACTGGTGGTTATAAATGATGGCCGGACCCTTCCTGGCTCTGTGATACAGGGGTCATGGAGGCAAAGATGTCAGAAATCCCCACTCCAAACCAAAACAGAGGGCAGCCCATCAGCAGAAAGGGTTGAGAGTCAGGATCTCTTTGATCTGCTCCTATATAACTTCAGCTTTACCTCTCATTACTCTTGGGCAAGGAGCCCACACTATTCTTTTTGCCTTGTAGTTTTCAGCCTCCTATCACTCACTCTGTGAATACACATCAGGCACTAGGTAGGATGCTCCCAAGACTAAGATGATACACAGAGACCCTACTCTTGAGGTATTTATGATTTAGGGGAGATACAACAAATCACAACACAGTGTGAGAAAGGATTTCTTTAACAGAGCTATAAACTAAGGGTGGTGTGTGGTGAGAACATAGACGAGGGAGACTAACGTGGGGCTGAAAGACTGCTTCAAGGAGGAGGTGACACTAGGATTGCTCATAAAAGATGGGAAGAAGTTAGGGGAGGAGGAGAGGGATAAGTAAAGCTGGGAAGGATGAAAGAAGCAGAGGCAGCGCAAATACAAAGTCTCATCACTGTGAAAGCACATATCTCTCTAGGAGAAGTCCAATATAGCTGGTGTACAACATATGCTGGGAGGGGGTGAAGGAAGGTGAGAGAATCTGCCAGAGAGGTCAGGAGATGCCAGACCATGAAGGGATTTCGGCACATGTGTTTGTAGAATGCTGGACCCACTCGCCTCCATTAGAAATCCCCAGCTTCACAAAGCCTCCCAGACCCCCTGTCCCTTCTCCCTGTCTACTTTATATACCTCCTTCACTGCTGGAGCCACCCCACTGCCTGGAGACTCTCCTACTGTCCATCCCGTTTCCCAGGCCACTCCTTCACAGCCCTTTGCACACTTGCAATTGTGCTGTTTGGGGTACTGCTGGGTCACAGGCCCAGCACACTGCCTGCCCGCTGGGAGACACCCAGAGGATATCTGTATTACAGAGCACCAAGTGGCAACTTGGCTCCCCTCCCTACCCGGCTGATGCTTACCTGGATCCCAACTGTCTCAGACCTGAGCAGTCGGTAACCACTAAGTAAAGGATGGGGGTGGTACTGAACACAAGTGAATTCATGTCCATGGGGACATGTGAGAGCTGGCCCAAGTCCTCACCTGGGGTCCTGCTGCCCGGTGCTGCCCCTGCCATAAAGCGGTATGACCTTATCTCGGCTGATGCCGGCTTTACAAACAGGACACACTTGTCTGTTGGGTCTGGTCTCCAACCACTGCAAACAGGAGAGGAAAGTGCATGATTGGCCTGAAACCCACCACACAGTCAGACTCAGTGGTAGAACAACACACCCCAGGCCAGCGCACAGGTCTGGTTTAGAGGAGGACCAGAGGCCTCAGACTAGGAAACACCTGAAGGAACCTCTCTCTTTCATTCCTGCTCCTGGCACTCAATCAATATTTACTAATAGTGAAATCAAAAATTGCCGGGCCCGGCTAGATAGCTCAGTGGATAAAGAGCTCGCTGGGAAACCACATGGGAGGCCCTGGGTTCGGTTCCCGGGGACCTCTCCTAGCGGGCAGACCGCCTTGAGAATGGCAA